>JABFQC010005016.1:0-12060 GCA_022817085.1 Psilanteris sp. ZL-2020 | reverse complement strand
GATTAGACTACATATTGTAAATACATTTTTCCTTATTTAAATTAAACGCTACTATAGTTTTCAATACGAAGCTGGCAGAAATTAGAAACATACGTATAGTTTAATAATGTATTGTCAGAAATAATTTGTTGGTCAATCTTTCTGTCATCTTTAATATTAAATATCTTTGAAATCTTTCTTAATTTTTTATAATATTTTATAAATATATATCAAAATCAAATTTATTGATATTAAAAACAATATATATAATACATGTTGAATTTTCAATTTAAATTGTATTATTGTGAGCGAAGCAGAGGGAAAAGCAACCGATTTGATAGCATAGAAATTGTGGTTATTTTTGCAGCGGCACGTAAGTAAGAACGTCAACATTTCCTCATATTAATAGTAGTAGTAAAAATAATGATAATAAAATTAATTCATGAATAAGTATATAATAATGGTTTTTGTAGTGTAACAGTGTATTGAAGAGTGTTTCTAACATGTTTGTTTTATTTTTATTTAATACAACGATATGATTAATTCACGTGTACAGCTTGTGTCAAAAATTACGACTATTATTTACATCGATATAATATCGATATTTTATGAAAAGCTAAAAATATATGAAAAAAATATTTGCAAGTTATGACGTCAGTCATCCATCGTTCCTCCTGTTCTGTAAAAATTACGACGATCGCATCTGACACACTTATAATATCCCACATGTTAAAAGACAAATGAAAATACATATATAGTCAAGGTTTCAGAATGGGAAATTCCGAATATGAATCGGAAAAAGTATATAGCGGTATAAATTAACTTGGTAAAGGAATCTATACAAACATGAGTATAAAGTGCATATAATAATAATTACGACATAGAGAAAAAAAACGTTTTATAATTTGAAGCGGTGGAAACTTGTTCCTTTTACATTCGAAAATATGTCTTGTACAAGACTTATGTTCATTATTAATAACTGATATATTATTAATTATTATATTATACAAAATATATTAATGAAATAATAATTATTAAAATAATTAAATAATATTAATGTTAATAATAATAATATTAATTTATTACAAATAGTATATAACCACACTGCAAAAAACTGTAAAAATTTAAAAGGTTCATTTCAAAACACTTCTATATATAAATGATAAACTTGTCTTATAAAAGTATCTTATTATAAGATGCTATTTATGTCTTGTACTAGAAATTTCTAGATTTAATATTTCGGTTTTAAAATAGGTTTAGTATAGATATAGTATATTTATATTACCATTTAATATTTACTATATAATGTATTGGAAATGGAATATATTTAAATATGCAAATATATTAATCCATATAATACAATAAAGTAAAATTTAATCAGTACATATTGAATTCTAATCGCTACTCTATATGATATGTACGTCAATCTTTTCTCTATTTGCACATATGTCTTCAGGCTATTATATATAAAGTAATCTTTATTATATAATTTTTCCTTTTTTTCTTAGTGTACGTGGTTTCAATTAAGTATTCTATTTTCTTTAACAAATTAATAAATCATATATGTTATATAATATAAATATGATTTTTTTTAATTTACTTTTTAACTTAAACAGTAATTATTGATCAAATATATATCACTATTAGTATAAGAAATTTATAATAGCGTTTATAATATTATCAATAATGCAATATCAAGCAATACATTTTCTCGCTTCAAGTAATGAAACGTTCTACTAAGTTTTCTCAATGTAAAGAAAATATAATAGATAGTTGTAAATAAATTAAATTAAATAAACAAAACTTAAGGTGCGATGTGATGACGTTACCTGGGCAGGAGATTCATCAGCTTAGCTAAAAGTCTGCATGGCGTTAAAGTGATAAGTATTAGTAAAAATGAATAAGTGCATTGTTTATCCAATAATGATGTGTACATTAACAAAAATAGAGACAGGTAGAGAACAAACCATTAAAATGAGCTGAGTTGATTGTGCATGTTGGTCATGGGCTTTTCTATAAATGTTTTAATGTTACACTCACACACTCACATGCTTTGTAATACTTTGTTATGCACTAAGAAAAATGCTAAACCACAATATAATCTAAACGGTTTATAATTGTCTTTGTCAGGTGAAAGAATTCTATTATTGTATAAAAATCTTTAATTTTGAAAAATGGTATTAATTATAACCATATAGTCATTAATGTTACTCTTAAAATCATAAAACTAATAAATATTAATAAATAATAATATATAAAAGAAAATGATTAAAAATCATTTCTCTCGGTGTAATTTTTTATTGTCTCTAATTTACGGAGTTTGTGCAAAATCGGTATAAAACATAAAATAAATATTAAAATAATATTGTGGAGTTACTTAAAAGTTTTTCTTGAGAAAGATATTAATCAGGTGTGTTAACTATTTGTACTTTTAATTATATGCATTTGAAATATTCTTAGATATTGTTGATGTATTCATAAATATTTTTTGGAGCTACATATATATGTGCAAATACGAGCAAAATTTATTTAAATATAAACAGAAAAAACTTATGTTTCATTACAGTTTATAATGCAGTTTATTCATTGTTCTGAATTTTCCGTTATTATGAAATATATACAATACTTATTTAATAATTCAAATAATTTTATTTATTATATAAATAAGATTGTAATTTCATAAGTAAATGATTACAAATTATAGAACATGCTTATATTTTCACATATAACAGTTAGTTAATTCTTGCTGTTAATATATATTATTGGCCTAACTTCAATTTTTACAAAAATCTAAATAGCGTTATACGCAAATGTTTTTCAATAATCCATTGATAATATTTTGAATAATACGTATCATATAAGATTATTTATAAATTGTTCTATTGTATTATACATGTTTATTATAACATTGTGTTGTTTATTTATAATTTATCAATAAAATATTAATTTATAAATTAATTGCAATAACTTTCATGATAAAAAAATATATATCTATATTTCATGGCTTACCCTTTTTCCTCGCGTGCAAAGCTGATATTTGCAAACCACTGTGTTACCTGCGCATCATAAACTAAACTTTGGAATAAATTTCTGTTGCAGTAGTAAGAATTCTGTTTAGTACTTGCTGAAACAAAATGGTAAAAGATGATTAAGTTCGTTATTAGTATTTAATAAATCGATGAAATAAATCGTGTACTTATTATAATTCATTACTTGATTCAGAGTTTGAGCTTGAATTACTTGGGGCATTATTAAACGGTTTATCTGGCCATTTCCAACCGAGTTTACCGGCTCGTTCTAAAAAGTGTCGTAATTCAGATTCTGAGGAATTGAAACTGTGTTCGCCCTCGTAATAATGATATCTGAAATTATGAATGTATTAATTACAAAATAATACATATTGAGCTTAAATTCAACGTATGATAGCGTACTTGCAATAAGACCATTCAGGGTGTACGCGCCAGTTGTTGCCCGCAAAATATTTTGGTACTTCAATACCTATATTAAATATATTATAATATTAGTTTATATAATACATATAATCATTCATTAATACAGATAAGAATAAATTTTTTAATAACTTTTGCAACATTTGAAATAATTTCATTTATTCAACCATTAGTTCTCAATTAATGGGTTTATACAAAATTATCTATTCTATTAATACAAATAACAAGAATAATTGCATTGTAACAAACCCTGCTTGGTGACTGCTAATCTTTAAATTACGGAAATTTAAATTAGTTGAAATAATAAAATTATAAATATTTATATATATATATATATATCTTTTTTCTTAATTTTTAATTCATTAAATGTATTTATTTCTATTACGTATTATTTAAGTAGATATATTTTATTCAATGTAAAATATAATTTAAATTACCATGTAATACGGATCTATGTACTTCTTCACTTCCATGAACATAATAACTTCCATTATGACCATATTCCGGTAAACTAACGACTAAAGTAAATGGCGTATCGGAAATAGCAGCATAATCATATTTACGCAACATTTTTCCCACTCTTTTCTGTTAAGATTCAAATAGTTTTTGTTACATTTTTGTTTATTGCACAAATTAATAAATACTCATTCATAATCAGGAAGTTAAAAGAAATACACTTAATTCTATTGTATAAACTCACCATATCATCATAATGGTATTTTGTATGCAATGTTACACTACCATTTATTTGATTAATCGTATTATTACGAAGCTGAAAAACATAATTTTATATTTTTTTTTAATTTCTATAAATGTATATATAATTTTATGTAAAAGAATATTTCTATTTACCATAAGAATAACATCATCGAATCGTCTAGGTTCATAATCGTTATCCAATAATTCAACTTCTGCCATGTCCACGCTATTATATGAAGGTTTTAATATTCCCTGAAACTAATAATTTTAAATTAAACAAAAATATGTAATACAGTACAATTTGTTTATATTATTATAATTACTTACTGTAGGTCTAAGATCGGGATGTATCAGGATGTAACCATTATTTGTAACTATAAATGCGTAACCATTTACTCCAAGCTATTAACAAACAAAATATATTTCTATACAACTTTGTATTTCTGCTTTATCATCACTGACGAATAATATAACGGTTTTAAATGTTTAACTAATTAATTATTAAAACTTATGTTTTTTTTTAAATTTCATAGGTTTTTTTAATCATTCCGATTTTAAAATATTAATAAGGCAATACATTTTCAAATAAAAAGTAACTGAATTTTCAATTGCGCGAGACAAAATCTGTTTACCATTTAGTACATTGCAAAAACAAATCCCTATCTAATTATGAATCAAATTTGTACTATATATCAAATGCTTTCTACTATTATACATACCATATCCGGTTTCATTAACTTTTGTATCTCTTCAATAGGTACGTCTGTCCCTGCTACTCCAAGCAAATCAGCTATTCTTGTCTGAAAAACATAATATTATCTATATTATTAAATGAAATATTAAAATAAAATCGAGTTTGTTAAATGCTCGGTTAAAATCGATTAGCATAATCTAAAGCGTATCTACCTATCGTTTTGAAATAATTAACAACATTATTATTCTAATTCATAAATTAGAATAACGTTAAAATATTGGCTAGTAAAACTAAATAATAATAATATTCGTTGTAATTAAAAATTATTGATATATATATGTGTGTGTACTTCTAAACCTCTACGTTCTGCTTAGTAATACTCGAAATAACAATTAACATGATAATGGATTAAGAGCACTATATGTAGCCTAAAAAGTATAATATAAATTACAAAAATTTGTTTCATCACCGTAACATCGATCCATAGTATGCAAACATTTCATACATTTATTTGTCATATTATGCAGTTATAAGAAAAAATAAATGTAGACGATCGTTGAAACGGGATCCATCATAAAAATGAGTTACACTACTTCGTATAAAAACGTCTGCTCTACCTAGAATACTGTTTGATAAGTCCATTGTATGTTTTCAAATGTGTTGTATTCTACAACGTCCTGTTATTAGTAAGCCACTTGACAACTTCTTCTACGATTATTAATTAATAATTTTATGAAGACACTCTTCTTAGTAATACAGGCGGGTTTATATTAGTCTACTATGTTTCAGGACAAAGGGAATTCTAATTAATTAAACATAACCTTAAGACCTACCTAACTATTATAAACGAATCTAAAATTCAAATCTAGTTGCTTATCACTCATTTCAAAATAACATCACTGAAAGAAACGTGGGGATAATAACTTAAATGTTACCAAAAATATAGATAATAATCTCATCATGACATTTGTAGCTTTGCTTTCGTGGAATCTTTCAAGTACGATGTTACTGACGATACGAATGACGAAATGGTTAGCGTATTAATTTAATAACTTGTTTTCAATTCAATACTATTTTGGTTACAAACAACAAAACTGAAATAATTAGATGTCAAAAGCCAATATGTTATAGTTTCGATTACATCAAAAGCAAAGCATTAGACTCTGGCTTATAAAATAAAACTAGGAACTTTAAGGGATTTCTATGCATTGAAACAATGTTGTTTGTTATTTTGCCTGCCAACCTCTCGTGTTTCTGTCACCCAGTAAGCTTCTTTGACCAGGACTTGCTTTGTGATGTTCTGTGGACAAATGATTCATTCAAACGCCGCTATCAATCAAACGCAAGATCTTACGTAATTACTCAATTGACACACGAAATGATTTAAGGATCTTAACAGCAACTTATATGTGTATCGTAAAATAACATATTCAAACGGTCTCGTCGTTTGTCTTTAAGACAAATAAAGCACTGCGGTCGTTAAATGTGATATTTACAAATTAATACTAAAGTATATAACTATATACTATTTTTAACTTTCTTTTCTTTCGTATTGTTAAGTATGACAGCCCGGTTTCTTTTTTACTTTGAACAAAAGAGATAATAAATTTTATTTAGAATAATTGAATAAGGAAAAGGACTTTGAAGCTCCTCGAAGATCTAAAAACCTATAATGGATAACAGTTCAAATGCTATTCTCATTAAAAACAATGTTTATAAGTATATATATAATGATATATAATTTGACGTGAAACGTAGGGATATTTATTTAATGGAAAAAAGCAATAACGAATGAACGGCTTACCGCGTTTTCTCGTCTGTCGTACACAGGCATACTAACTGACGTCATTAGTTTATAATTGTACCCTTGAAGATCAGCTTGACTTTGGTGGTACCTTCTTCGCTGATTATGATATCGTCTGTCCTGTTCTTCCATTTTGCTAACCATCTTCTTGACTTTACGGTAAAGAGTAAAGCGTTCTTTTTGTTTCGCACATTCTTCTTGCTCCCACAGCCAGTCGGTCATTTTTGGATCTGTAATATCTGCATAGACAGGCGTCCATATGGTCGGATGGTCAGTACGACCCAAAACAAGTGGTCGCGCCATTACAGGAATATAATTCAAAACCTAAACAATTGGATAATTCTGGTTTATATAGAAACGTTGACAATTTTGAGAATAAGTACAATATTGTACGGAATGCAGTTTGCATTAAATGCCATATAAAATACATATTTACCTGCTCCCTGACTTCCGCCAGAGTAGATAAATGTACAAAATAACCCCTGTTCGCACAAGCCATCCATTTGAGTTCTCTAACATCCGCTACTTCTCTACCAATTAAATACGTAAACACTCGAACTGGCATGTCAGCTTGTTCTGGGTGATCCGGATTAGTTGCCCAGTTATAAAATTTGAATATTTCTTTGAAATTATCAGGAACACCGTCGGTGATTAACATAATGGCTTGATTGCAGCGAGCACCATCTTTTCTATCACGGTAGGATTGCAACATTTCAAAAGCTTGATCAAGAACCAATGAAAAGTTTGCTATTCTCTCGGTTACCATATTCGATATTTCGTTTTTTAATTCGCGAATATTCGCAAGATTCGCTTGTACAAGGGTGTTACTAAAACATTTTACAACCTGAAATTGTGCATAACAAAATGTATTTGTAAAATTTGTCAATTTTAGTTAACGGTAAGTCAAGCTATTTAATTCAATGCAAATAACTGAGTAATTTTGTCTTGGACAATATTTTTGATTTTAAATGTATTATGAGGAAAGTGCGAAGATAATATTTAATTATATTATACCTCTTTTGTTTCGTTAGAAAATGTAATAATGTTAACGTAATCGTTGTTTCCTAAAGTATCTAAAATATTATTGACTACGTGTCTGGCGATTTCTTTTCTCATCCCAGTCATGCTACCTGAGGTATCTACTAAAATTAGCATGTCTTTTGGACTTGTCGCTGCTTCAATATACCAGCTTCTTGTTCGACAATCAAAGAGGTCGACAGATTTGGTGTCCCAAGAAATTGCTGGATATTGTCGCATGAATCCTGTCGCGCTGCCAAAATACTGCCAAGATAAAGACGGGTCTATCTCGTAATTGTTAATGAATGTTTTGTCTAAGACTTCTGACCACTTTATTGCTTTCTTGACATGCTTTGAACCATCGTAAACGTTTGTAGGAACGTGTACAGCTGACATACTTGTATTTACACGTCCTCCGAAATGTGCGTTATATGTCAAATCAATGGAATTATTTTTTGCATTTACGTATTGAAAATCTTTAGGGTCTTCATCTTTTGCTTCGGATGCTGATTGCTCGGCTACATCCATTATTCTCTATGTAATGTAATAATACATATGTAAATTCGTACGAGTATATATATGATTTATACACTGAGAGAAATTTGATAGTAAAAATTAACATGAATTATGTGAATTGAGCGTTACGACTGAAAAATGATCATTTTTAACATGTTTCATGTTAATTTTTAACATATTTTATCCAAAATTTTAACACAAAACATGTTAAATATTATCATTTTTCAGTCGTAATGCGCAGTTACCATTTTTAATGCTAATTTTTACTACCAAATTTCTCTCAAAGTACATAATAATATGAAAGTATAATAGTAAGAAATAAGAAGCTATAAACAAAGTGAAGAAATTACAGTTAATGAATACGTTAACCGCTACAATAAAATATATTTTTATTTAATAATATTTTATATAAGAGTAGATTTTTTGCAGAAATGCGTTAAATTAAAGAAAATTATTTACTAAATTTTATGAATTTAATTGAATATGAAGAAATATATAAATAATTTATTTTAACTTTTTATAGTTAAAGATATTTGAAATAATTAATAACTAGATTTATATACATTTGTTATATTTTTATATTAGTAAATAACGTATACTGATTACTGATACAACTATAACATTGTACATACATATAAATGTTTATTAATAATTGTATATATTCTTCCAATCCTACTTAATTAGATTATTAATTATTATTATAATTTGATTTATAAAACTTAGTTTTCTATATATCTATATCTCGGCATCTATATCTCGTTGCCTATACAATTTGTAATCGGAACTCTAACATTTAATAATTTAAATAAGTGAGAACAATTTAACCAAATATTAGAAAATGTATGCATTTAACATCAGATATTATTCTAAACAATTTATGTTGAATAGTTTCAATCCTATATTCGTATTAAATTGAGTGTGAAGAAACTGAACTATCCTACTATACAACAAAGATTTAATTAAAGTCAGTAAAAATATAAAGAACTTTCATTGTGTCTATCAAACTAAAATATAAATCAAAAATCATTTTGTCATAAATCGCAATATTTGATTTACATTTTTAAATTCAATTAACATCGTGTAAACTAAAATTTAATATTAAATCAAATATCACTCCCACGTTTAATAAATTCAATTTATATAAACATAATCAGATAAATTCTTTTTACATCTCGCAAATGTTATGCAAATACTTGTTTTATGAAATCTTGTTAGAAGAATAATTTTATCACTTTCATTATTTATTTTTGGTACAAGTTTTACATCAGCATGAAAAAATAAACAATATCATTACTGCATCGTTAATATTTTTTCTTAAAAAGAAGTATTATTTGTTTTTAAATTCGAATTTAATTAAAAAACTCAAATTTACCTTAATCGCCGATATTTTCAATCCCATCATAGCTTTGATATCGTTAGCAATATCATGAACCAAATTTTTGCCATCTCGAGGCGCGACTTTTGCCTCTTTATAGCTTTCATGGAACTTTCGTATATTAGTTACATACGTTCCTAACTGACATAATTCAAAACCCAGTTTGTCTGCCCATGACTTGACACTGCAAAAACAATTATTTTTAATTATATAATTATATTCCAATTTATATCAATTCCTCATGATCACTTATTCAAAATTTATACAATATATCGTTTAAATTACTAATTTTTAATAAATTATGTTAAGTATTTTCGACAAAATTTATTTCGATAATTAAAATAATGTTAATTCCCATTCTAACATATATACATATAATATAGGCATTTGCATCTTCACGATTGTTTCTCTTCTCATATAATTATATATTTCATTTGAATTTTATCTAAAAATATACATCAAAGAGAATTCAATACTTCACTTCAACTTATCTGAAATGTATTGCAATTTTTAGCAAAAATAGTGTAAAAGTTTTATTTACTATATAAAATGTAATTTTATATGCACATTCGGGTATATTTATTTTAAATTGTAAATATTATTCATATCCATATGAATAAACAACGAATCCAAGCTTTGTAATGAAATATGTTCGATTAACGCCATAAATACAATAATAAAAAATAAACAACGAATCAACAACTTGTTTAACACGCGTAAAACTATTTCTCAATAAAATAAAAAATTTCGTTTCATTGTATTATAAAACAATAAAGCAATAAAAACCGATAGCAATCCGTGTACTTCGATTTGACAACAATTCAGTCACGTGTTACTCGTATGAGAAAGCTTTTTGACTTTGTCATTGCTTACAATTGATTGACTTACGTTAAATGCGATATTCCATCGCTACGTTCTGGAGCTTCGATTAAAATGAGTAACGCGACAGCTGGAAGCAAGCACCTTTTCATAATGGTCCGGTGCGAGTATTAACGCACCAAAATAGAAATTAGAAATAAAAGGCGCTGCGGCAGTTAAAGGGTTTTGCTCCCAATCATTTGACTGATGTTCGACGAGTCGACGTGTCATGTGCTCCGGCTTTCGACGACTCTATTGATTAGAATTTCATCGTCGAGCTTGCGCGCGAAAACCGAGCCAAAGCAGCATATGTAATTCTTCAAGGAAGGCACCACCGATGCATCCCATAGGACATGCGCAACCGTTACGAATTTTATTATGACTTATGACAGCTGAAATTAAAATATAGTTACAAACAACACATGTTTAATAATAACAAAAGCATAATTATATTCGTGTAATTTCATATCCGCACATAGAGAAAAACTAATTTAAACATTAATGAAATTTCAATAAAAATGGGTAAGCGAGCGGTAGCAGTTGGACAAAAACAAAAGTTTAGTTAAAAATACCTTTAAAGTAAAAATTTCTCAATTTTTGGTACAATTTGATTAATGTTATATGCTGGATTTTAGTATTTATAAATAATTTTACGGCGTTCAAAAATACCATGCTATTATATTAATATTATATTAAGACACGTTATTGAAAATCCAAGATATAAAAGAAATTTACTTTATAGTTTTTTATAAAATATTATATACAATTATATATGCTGTTTCAAATTGAAAAAAAAATGTAAATAAATTGACAACAAAATGAATTTTACTACTTTATTATAATAAATATATTGTAATAATTAATTAGAAAGGTAGTGTTTGCGCAGAAGTATAATTATATATATAGTTTGTGATGGAAAATGATTACTTGGTTCGAATAATATTGACGCTGTCCAAAACTTCTCTCCTTGTTAACTAAAGGCTAGAAAATTTTTCCGTCACACATAGTCTAAAGCGCACACATTGTGGAGGGGTTTCTCTTGCCATATGGAACGTTGGGGTTCACAAATTATCTTTAGAATTGATTTGGGTTTATAAGAAAATATTTGTATTGAAATATTATATTATGAAAATCTTATTCTAATATATATTGTATGTATTAACTTCTATTGTATATATATATATTTTAAAATTTAGTAATTTCTATAATAATGATAATAACAATGGTTTCGTATATATATTTCGCATATATCTTAGACCTTCAAGGCGCTATCGCACTCCCTGATAATAAGTTATTTTTTAATTTAACAAGTTTTTAATTCTCCTATTTTCTATACGTATTAAAATATTTAATCGTAATTGCAATTAAAGAACCCGTTATTTCAATGATAAAATATTTATATGTTAAAACTTATATTGTTAATTATAGAGGTATTCATTAGATCAATTCATTATATTCACAACTGACATTCTTTTGCATGTTTTAGAATAACTATATAAAATATTTTTTATAGTTTTTTTCTTGTGTACATAATACATGCATATATACACTGAAAAAAAGGTTTAATAACTGTTAAGAAATATATTTTTGAATAGGCGCAACCACATATTTGATAATATTTATCACTTTGTGTATAATATGTAAACGGAAATAATAATTGTTATTACAT
>JABFQC010005015.1:0-12062 GCA_022817085.1 Psilanteris sp. ZL-2020 | reverse complement strand
AAATTGACTTATTCAATAACTTTATTGTCAACGTATGACAATCAGATCGCTTGTTCGTATATTAATACTTTTGGTGACTAAATTAGTCAATGATTGACTAAATATGACAAACTTTTTTTTCTGTGTACGTTCATTGACTTGATTCTTATTTTTATGATATTTTATAATTGATGCTAATAATCGCTGGTAATCTTAAGGTTTGAATTATTTATTTTTAAGTTTTTATTATATAATGTTTAAAGAAATAGTTTAAAACCATGTTTACTCTGACGTTTGCTCGTAATGAAGGATACAGCATAACGAATTATAAAGTTTTAAGTGAAATAGAAAATTATTCCTTGTTTTTTATATTTTCTCATTCTGTACTCGATGATGCTAACCGGCCATAACGTCATAAACATTTTACTACGTAATTGAAAGAACACCAGATCCTTCAAAGAGCTAAAAAAATTACAAATTAACTGGCGAAAATAAAATAATTACCACAACATAAATTTTAATATCGGAACTCTCATTAACAAAATTATAGATAATGATGTAATTTTAGTAGCGTTGACGTCATTTACGATTTATTTATCAATTAATTAAACTATATTGCCGACGGAATCAGTATTATAATTTTATTGGCAAGAGTTTTATAATTAATATTAGTTGTTGGTAAAATAATAACTATGATGATATTTGATAAAAACGCGTTGAATAATGTATGTTTGGTAGTTATCACTTACACTAATTACCAATCAGTAAAAAGTTATGCTTTGTCGTTAATTAATAATTAGATCAAACAATTAAATCGAAACTTGTTTTAGATTTTTGAAATTACAGAAATGTTTCAAGTTTATTAGTTATAATTGTTTAATACCAAATATTACTTATTATTTTATTATATATTAATTATTTTAATTAATTTAGGTAATATTTTATAGTAATTGAATAATGAATATTCAATACGGGAGTTGTAAAAAAGATGAAAAAACTATACCCATATAATAAGGAAATAAATTATTTTCTAAAGGAGATGAAGCTTCTCTCAGAACGATTATTAGACTAGATAGCAGGAAATTATACTTTACTCCAATAATATTCTTGAACATTTTTTTTATTCATCTCACTTATATATTTATGTATGATTTGAACAACTTATTTATATATTGTTTTATTAATTAATAAATTTAATATCATAAACTCGTATATAATGTTCTCATATTAATGTAAAACTTATAATGGTTTTATAATATAAAACCATCTAATATACGTAAAAATTCTTTATTCTTGATATTATTTACTATTCTTTACGAAAAGAATTTTTAATAAAATCAAGTTTATTTTTTAATGTAATTTGTTCTGTTTATGTTTGCGCTATTTATTAACAGTAAATTTAAATATTTAAAGTGAATATAGAACTATCGCATTCAATATTTTGTAGAGATTCTAAACTTATTAAATGCTAATTTTGGAAGGTTATTGATTTTGTGACTTACAATTTTAATTAACGATGTTATATTTAGTCATGATTTTTTTTATTCAACACTGTAAACTAATAAATATTTATTATCATAGTTGAGAAATTAAGAAATTTGTTAATTAAACATTGAAATTATCGTTACTAAAGTACATAATTTCGAATTAGCAATTCATTAATAAATTAAAAATTAACTAATTTAATTTCAATCATATGACTCAACTTATATACTGTGCTCATTGAAAACTATAGCGTCATAGTGATAGTCCTAAATTAGTCATTTTTTTATCAAAAAAGATTATGTGTTATGCAGTTGTGTGAAAACAATCATTTTATATAGCGAATATTTTTTATTCGATAAATATAATTTTTTCAATAGGTTGTAAGTTTTCGAAGTATTGCAGAATATTATGTGAATTACACATAAAATAAATAATTACGAACACGCACGTACACATATATACCTATACACTTAATTAATTGTCATTTCATTTTATCAAAATATATCAATATAATTATTTCAAATATACATTTGAATTATAGAAAATTGAGATTCAGCAAACAGTTATATTATTCGATAATTGATAAGGTGAAAGTAAACCGTATTTAAAAATTGACATAACCTATATTAATAAAGTATTAAATATCTTTATATAACGTACTTTTTATGATTGCTCTAAATGTACGAGTAGGAATTCATTTAATTTCTTTAAAGATGGAATATTAGAATTAAAATTACTAATCTTTTCCGGGATTTTAATATTCAATTAACAAATAACTTTGAAAATCAATTAAATTTGCCTATACAACAGCATTAATTTATTAAATTTTGAAATGTTAAAAGGAAATAAAAATTTGTAAATCCTTTACAAGAGTAATTTATATTAGCTAAACAATTCTAAGGTATGCTAAATTAATAATTTATCTATTCATTATACAGATATTAAATAAACTACATTACGTGTAATTTATCAAATAGATATTTATTAAAAAAGTATAGTATTGTATAGCTGTATTATGCAACATAAACTGAACGTCGTAATTTTAAACATAATAATTCATCATACACGATAAAGTGCCAATTTAATATATTACATTTTTGATATAACCGTTTTATTAATATTCTATAAGAATTTAAATAAATTTTTATTATAATTTAAAAATTTTTAGCAAATATCATTTTTAAGATCTTATAAATAGTACCAGCAATTTATAATATAAAATTTGCACTAACTTCATTAACTTACTGAAGAAAACCTTTAAAGTGAAATAAACACTTTAGGAATTATAATTATACGACGTCATTTTACAACCTGTTACTGTTAAAAATCATTACAATACATTTTTTGTAATTACTAATTAATCGGTATATATAATTTCATAAATTACACAAATTAAAACATATCTAATTTCTGAAGCATAAAGAATATTTGAATGTTTCAAATAATTGAATTTCTTTTTGGTTTATTTTTGAATTCAATTTATAGATAGGATCAGTTGCGAAAACCCAAGAAAAAATCTAAACTTTTTATTATGGAGCGACACCAAGAAAATATACGTTTCTAAGTTAATTTATTCACCCCAACACGCTCTTTCACGTAATATTGTAAAAGTATACATATATATATATATATATATATATATATATTAACACGCCGATAAAAATATAAACATAATAATCGTATAAAGGAAACAATTCGTAAATTAAGAAAAAAAAACGTGCTAATATTCGGAAGTGAAACGCGTTAAAAGCCAACCCCTGAAATAAAAAATATAAAAACATCAAACTTCGTACGAGGTCAGAATACTGCATATCTTCTTTGAAGGGAATTTGGCTTAAATAAAAATAATGAACTAAAAAAGTAGGTATTTTGCAAAGACTTATTCTAAAGTTTATTGCAAAACACATGTCGCTACTGAAAATGCATAGAAATGTTAATTTATTACTGTCAGTGATAAGTATACTTCTTTCAGACGGAGTTTAAACGACGATAAAAAACGAAATATGGAGAAAAGAATGATAAGGAGAGAAAGGAAAAGAACACGAAGTTGCAGTGTGCCTCCTCTATAAATACATTACCTTGTTTGCAGAGCACTCGTACGCACAGCCGTGTAAATAAGTAATGTCATTTTTGTCACATTCTTGTAATTTTACATTAAGACTGCAGTAAACGAATCGTATTAAAGATATGATCTTATGCTCAAGAATTGTATATTATTCTGTTAAATGTAAAAGTTCAGTTAAAACATGCAATGAACTATATTAATAGAATAAATAGCAGTTATACAGAATTTTTCAGAAAAAGCACGTAAATCAAAATGCGTAAAAATGCATAATTTTAATGTTTTATGAAATATTAGTTTGTTTTTTTTTTTTTCAAAATTGATTATAATTCATTCAAAAACTTAGGTAACTTTAAATACAATTTCTATAAGGATAAACATGTGTGTTCATATAAATGTTTTTTAATAAATATTTATATATATTATATAATATATGATTCACCGAATTAATTATTTTCTCTTACTCATATCCATACATTTCATTTCGTTATACTTTTTACTTTATTAAGTTACAAATTAGTTTTAAATTATTATAAAACTCCTGACGAGTTATATAATAAGATATATAATTATATATCAGTGAGGCCATTTACAAATTAAACTTTTCTGAATATGTTTCCGCATATCTCTGATGTATAATATTCTGATATGTAGAATAAAAATCTATTTCTAATTCTATTTTTACTTCTACTGTACATAGATATTCATGTGTATGTCCATCATGAATTAAATGTTATGTATAAAAAGGTTTTGCGGAATTAGTTGCAAATATACATGTGTATATTACTTCCTATAACGTTCTAATAATATATAATAACAAAACTGTATGTTTTAATACAAACGTATTTAATATCAAAACCAATTTTTATTATTATACAAAACTCTTCTATTGAAAAATATGTTTTAATCGTTAATTAGTTTAATATATGATTTATAAATTAAGTTTCGGAAAAACCTAATAGTCAATGTATAAAACGTAAATATGTAAAATTAAACTTTTATATATAAGTTATTAATATTTCAACCGTTATCTTTGAGATCGAATTATATACAGATCAATTTAATTTATATATTCAAATATAAAAGAAAAAGTTTCAGTGAATGAGGTAAGGCTTTCATCACCCCCTATACTATGCTTGCATTTTTCAATAAAACATATTATATGTTCTAATTTTTATTTTCCTTTCGATTAATATCATAATTTTTCGAAAACAATAAAGTAGTAAAATTTAAAAATATTCTTTTATGATATTAGCATGATAAATATGATATTTATTTTTTGATAAAGTTATACATACTTTATCAAACAATTTCTAAAATATTATATCATAATAAAAACTCGAAAAAATCGACTAAATTCAATATTTTGATCAATCTGTCGTTAATGAATCTTTACCTATGCCAAACAATGGTATTCACGAATAAAAACTGTTTCTAACTAATTTTAAGTCACAATCCTCAATTAAGTCATATGTAAACATATGTTTAATTATAATTTGTGCACTTTTAATTGAAAGAATTCATTTAGATAACTTTGAATTCATCTTATAAACCAAAAACAAATCATAATTATTTGTAGTAAGTGTATTATTAGCCCTTCGTATATGGTCCTAATAATTGATTAAAATTGTTCTCTTAACATTTGTATCTATATGAATGCATGGCTTTCACATTAAGTATGATAGAAGAAGTGTTACGAGAAGCTAAATGCGCAATATAGAGGAGAGGTGATATGTGTGCGAAAGCGGGAAAAAGTGCAAATGAGAGAGCCAAACATCAAAAGCAAGAGCAGGTTACGGTCCCGACACGGCATCTTCATTTTTACGTGGAAAAATGTTCAAAAATTTACATAAAAGACTTTTATAACGAGAAAAAAAAATCTTAGAATTATACAATCAAACACTAAATAAATATTTTAAATTTGTGTGCTGAAGTATCATTTCGTCTCAATTTTGCACTGAGATTGTGCTTCTTAAAATATTGTTAAAAATCTTCTAGTAAATTTAATAAAGAATGAAATGAGAAAATGTGTTTCTAATGGTGCTACGTACAGTTTGCAGTATATTTACTATCCAAATCAACAAATATCGTTTTTGGCTACAAATGATCTGTATAAAATCTTAACGGTTAGATGCATAAAAACAAAACATAACACAATTATTATGCTAAATAAACAAAGTTAGGGCGTGAAGGTCATACTTGTTTTGTTTATTTTGCGAGTTTACAGTTTCTATATCCTTCGCGTATCCCTTAACGAAACATTCAAATTTAGAAGAAACCGATTATTTTACAAATTATTTGATTATTTTGACATTGAATTGAATCATTTTTTATGCTTTTAATATGTGAAGTTCCAATTTACATTCATTGATATTAAACGTCATTAATCAATTATTAATGATATATACAATGTCGTTATTGCTATTAGCCAAAATCATTTAATTACAACTAATATTGTCTACATATTTCAGGCATATAATAGTTGTTGTCAAAATACATTTTGTCGATAAGTCTGAATTGAAACATAAAATTTTAATCTTTTTATTTCACAGATATATTTGCAAAAAATCGATATGCATTGACGCTGTCTTTTATTCAGTATGCAACATCTTATAGAATCTGTTTTGTTTACTGGAAAATATTATCTGAACAAACAACTGAAACGTATTAATCATACTATGATATATGTTCCAATGTAATATATATGTTTAAATTATGAAAAATATGGTTGTTCAAACGATATTTAAATAGTGTATGACATTATGTTTGCGTGTATAATATGATTAGTAATTTTTACAAGATATTATTAAGTTATTATTATTTTCTAAACATGGTGTGGAATATAACAAATCAATATAAATATATACCTTTCTTAATAATGTTTAAAATAATGATAATATCATTGAAACTATAATTCAAATATAGAAACTAATATAATAATATAATTATCCTATGAATTTAAAAAAGTGTACTTAATTGTATGTATTTTACTGTGAAACTAAAATTTATGTCTGCGGACCCATTTTCAATTAAATTTTTCATATTAATTTCATATAACAGTATTACATATAAATGTAGAAAATTGTATATTATAGTTTAATAAAATAATAGAAACTTTAAATTAAAATTTTACAAATAATCTGGTACCAAAATTATATTTTAATGTTATAAATAATTAAAGTGATTTTTAATTTTTCTTTCACGTTAGTTTATTTACAATATTTCACGATGTCTATATATTTTTTTAATTTGTAAAAGCCCACTCATAATCGTGTAAAAAACAATCATTTATAAAATAATATTTTCCAGTTTAAGAAACAGATTCATAATATGGCATTTTACAATTTGTTTCAGAAACTGAACCAAAAGATGGCGTCTTTGTGTTCAATCATTAAGAAGATTCCAATTTTCAAATAATTTGAGGTGAGACTTGTTCAGTTTATTTTATCTATAATAATCATACATATATATATATATAATTAAAAACATGACATTTTACAATAAATAAAAAATGTTTTATGTTATATAAAGCTCAGAATGATTAATATTTATACTTTTGAAAGTTGTAAGGTTTTGTAATTATTTTAAAATAAAAAAAATAATTTATGAATTGGTATTATGTTAAAAGTTAGTCCGCTGTTTCTACAGTGATAAAACTGCAGAATACTGTTTCCAATACATTAGTTAATATTGTTTGCCTTTTTCAGCATAAATTACTCTTTTCGTGTTAACAAAGAAAGCTTCCAGTTTTCTAAGTTATATTTCTTAAATTTTAATTTTTATTCTGTATTTTTGAAATGGTTAAATAATTATTGTAAATGGTAGTTTAATGTCATTAATAATATAGGTTTTTAGTGTATTACTTTGAACTTTCATGTAAAGTTTAATTCTGAAATAAATATAATAAGATATCCGAAATTTAATATTTTAAGAATTATATTATTCTAAAAACATTAAAAAAATGTACATCTTCTTTCACAGTGTTACATATTATGGAAATAAAAACGTGTTTTTTCACAAGTATTCAAATAGTAAGCAAACTTTCAACAATATGTATATATCGTAACTGGAACTATATATTTTACCGGAGAAAAATGGAGAATTTTTGTGAGAGAAAATTTTCTGGAGAAATTCTCTGAGAATTTTTACCTTGCACGTAGAAAAATGTTATACTAAAAATGACTATACATTATGGTATTTCAGGGGTTTGGAACCAAATATTTCCAAAATTATTATACATCTTCTATACAATACAATATGTTCTAGACAAATTAGCTATATTTGTAAGACAAATTTCTATAAAGTATAGTAATTTCCATAATACTAATCGTAATTGTAAGTATGGTCAAAAATTTAAATAAATATTCAAAATTGAGTTCAAAAAACTCAATCCAATAACGAAACAATTTTTTTCTCACTACTTCAGGTCCACCTAATCGTTTACGTATAATCATTTTTTATAATTTTAATTATCAGTATAACTTTTACTACATAGAGCAAAATGTTTTTAATTTTACTATACTATAATGGTAGAATTTTTTATTTATATAATAATATTGTGAGATATTAAAAATACACTAAGAAAATCATATTGTAACAGAAACAACCTAAATTGTAACTGAAACTATATGACATTGTATAACCTTGACTATTTAATCTTCTTAACCAATCATATTACTGCATTCATTCGCCTTAACCAATTAGCATCCACGATATCTTACTATTCATATTGTACAATTCAGTTTTCTCAGTGTAGAAGGAATTTTGACTCATTTTTGATATATCATATAATAATAATAAATATTGTTTTAGTGATGTAGTAAATTTTTAAAAATTATTCAAGATGTCACTCGAGCTCCAGAAGGTATTGTAATGTATAGAATATAACATTTTCTCGGTCTATTTTTAACATATGTAGTAACCTATTTTATCCAATCATAATTACTAAATTTACTTATCTGAACCAATCGGTGTACACTATATTTTCTTATCCAGATTCTACAATGGAATTTTCTTGTTCTAATATAGTGTTTGTTTTGTACCATAACGAACACTCTGTTAATAGTAATTTACTTTTTTTATGTATGTAATTCAACGTAATAACAAAAGATATATTTGTCAACTAAGAAAAATAGCAAGTCAAGAACTATGAATGAGAATAGAAAGCACACTAGTCCAAACTTGTAGATACTGAAGAAAAGTAACATCCGCTTTATGTTCTAGGTCGATATTGTACATACATACATAAGTATAGTGTTAAAGAATTAAAACTTTTGAACAAGTTAAAAACATCGACATTTTTAAAAATACATTAGCTTCTTAGATATTTACTTCAAAGTAGATAAGGACATACTACCTCATTACTTTAAATAGTAATAATAACACATTACACAAATCTAATAGTTTTATATATTACATATATATACACCATATCCATACACATGCTGTAGAAAAATTATACTCAATATAAATTCAAATTAAAATATTGTTGAAAATATGTTAAAAATTGTCATATATAATAATACAAAATTCTATATATTATAAAAATAATAATTTTATTACAATTTATAGGTAACATTTTGAAAACGTTACCTTTTGTAATATACGTATTAAAAAGTGTTTTGCCAATATTTTATTCGTAATTTATAATAGCCTAAGAAAGGTTCTAATTTTAATGCGAACTTTAAATCACGAAATGTCTCATCTCTAAAAGCTATAAATTGTCATTCCTATATAATGGAATACACATACGAATATCATTCCTCTACGAATTGTAATGTTGTCGAATTTTTTGAATATATATGTATGTATTATTGTTTTCGTTATGAATGAAGTGCGAGGAGAATGGGGGCCGCGGCGCTGATTGAGATAACTAAAATGTAACCCAAATATTTAACGCGCAATTTAGAATTCCTTTGGACGTCATGCTACCACCGTTTCAAAAGTTTTTATTTCCGGTTTTTCCCATTTCTGTTATTGTACATTTGAATTTCAAAGTGATAAATGAGTTATATATTTTTTTAATTTTATAAAAATGCATATTTATTTCTTAAAAACGTAAACTATTATAAATTAAAGCTATTACAATATTACTCTGAAAATATTTTTAAATATAAACAATTTTATTAATATAAAATAATTAAAAAAAAATGTTTTAAAAATTTTAAATAAAATACTTCTATTAAACACAAATATTGTAATATTAGTTTTTTTCAAATATTATATACGCTTTTAGAGAGATACGAATAAAAGATGCAATTTTATAACATATATAAGCTTATTGTTAGATATAGAAAATGAAATATATAGCTATTAACTTGAAATTGGACAAATACTCTGCGTTTTTCTCAAATTCTTAATTAGAAATTTATTTTATTTATGTTTGTTGTAAAAGTATTTCACGAATTAAGGAGAGATCAAAGACAAATTATGCGAGTGAATTTACATTTTATAATATCTTAGTAGATTACGTATTTGGTGATTTATCGAAAAATCGTATTGATTCATTATATATTTGTAAAGAGATTATTGTACTTTATATTAATATGCATTATGAATCTAAATAATAAAATTTAAAAATATGATACAAGTTTTTTTAACATTTAAAAACTGTGTTCAAAATGTTTTCGTCAATAAAAGAAAAAATTACAAAAAATACAGCATTTATTAATATGTTTATTTAATACGTAATTTAATATGTTTGTGTATTAAATTTGTACGTTATTATTTAAAAAAGTTAAAAACAAATTTAATACTTGAGAGTTTCTATTATGTAACTCTAAATAAAGTATCATTTCATTTTCGTGTTTAACTTACAACAAAAATCTTCGTTTTATAAAATATAATTGAATATATGGAATTATAATAAAATTATTCATTTAAAATTTAAAAAGTGAAATTTAACACAAATTTATTAAAATTCTTAACTGAAATTGCTCTTATTAAAAGAAATCTTTTCTTTGTTTCAGGATATTACAGCTTGCAATTCTCATAAAATTAATTTCGCACTTGGTAAGTACCATACCAAATTATTTTACATATATATTTATGTACTTGTAGATCGCTATTTAAATTAAATATCTGCAACAATTTAAGTTTCATCAATTATTAGAAATTTTCATTTATCTATTTTATAAATAATACGAGTATACTATAATAGTATATTCTAATACTATAACAAGAAATATATATAATATAATATATACATATATTATATAATATAATATGATAATTCAATAATTATCTGTATAAATAACTTGATTTTTTTCTGTTAAAAATAGTAAATTTTGATGATTTGTATAATATGGCCCTAAATTCGTAATATAAACAGTAATTTTTCATGCTTTATTTTTCTCAATGTAGAAATACAAAATTTTATACTACATTTTGTAATAACAAATTTCAATTTATTGTGTACTATAAATTTTAAATCAGAACACATAAAGTATATTTACCGCATCTTAAAATCTACCATCTTGTTATTATGTAAAACAAACATATTACAATTTTCCAATAAATATTTTTTTCAATATTTTCCTAATATGCTTTAAATTCCCAGATTAATTTAAAATTTGCAAAAGATTTATAATAACTGTAATATGAATTTTAATTAAACATATAATTTATAAAAACGCAATTAAATTCATTTTTTAAATCTAAAAGGCTTTGTATGAATATAACAGTGCAAAATTCTTCGTAACATTAATAAAAAATAAACCGCAGAAAAATTAATTTTTGGAACACAAAAATAGGGATAAATATCATATAATGACGCGCTTGCGCGGTGATTACATTAACGGTCAATAGGGTTCATGAAGGAATATAAGAAAAGAAAAGACTATGATAGTCAGTGAGTCACCAGCTGTATTACAAGACTTGGCATTTATTAATGAATACGCCGAATTGACAATGTGTTTTCTTTTTTTATGACCTATGCAGGAATGTGTAACTCTTATAAAGTTCAAAAGCTTTTCCTTCTGATAGCAACTCAAAGTAATTGTTATCATGATGAATGTATACAGTCTTAAATTTGCACAAACCATGTTATTGATCTCTATAGCAAATGTATTTATTGCTATTATTGGATCATTAATAATAATAATATTACAAGAGCTAAGCTTGCCCTAAAAAACTACGCCACCTTACTCTGAGAGAAAGATTTATGAATTTTTAGTAAAAAGTTCACTAATTTGGTATTATATTTGAATATTTGGTCAAAAATTTGTAATTTATTCATCAAATAGTATCAATCTTTGATTATAATTTAACAATCGGTTTACTCAAATTTAACATCCTCGTTTTTCTTATTCAATTCACCAAAAGTTGTACAACTGTTTGTTCAAATTGATCAAAACAAATTGTCAAGTTTTAACATTCTAATCTAAAATGAAATTAACAAAAAGTTGATAAAAAAAGATATATTTATCGTATTTATTCAAAAGTGCTATAATGCAAATTATTGAAAAATTAATAAAAGTGCATTATCAAGTTTTAACCTTACATTTTTCTTATTTGTCAAAAATACGTAAACCATAGT
>JABFQC010005014.1:0-12062 GCA_022817085.1 Psilanteris sp. ZL-2020 | reverse complement strand
GATAATTATTATACATATATAAGATGTTATTGATTTTTTTTTATTTCAGTGTTATAATCAGTGTTTCTTCAATAATATTATCATTTATGTTACTTTTATTTTTTATATATTTTTATTTTTAGGTTCTGGGTCCCCTTTGTTAATAAAATTATTAATCAAAATTAAAAATTACTTAAAATTTGTAGTAAACACTTTATTTTGCAAAAAAAATAATATTTTAGATGAGTGATCAATTCTTTCAGATTTTTATTTTTCATCGACTACTAAAATATAATTCATGATTCATTATTCATATTACTCTTTTATGACCATTACTGTATTCATATTATATTATTGTATAAGTTTATATTACATTTGTTAGACATACAATTTTTCCTTGTAGATTGTACACTCGTGCAAACAAAAATTTATATATAATTAAAATAGATAAATATAAAGTACTAATTTCATTTCGTTATAGTAATATAATTAATGCATTTCATGTCATAAAATGATCATAAATAATTATAATCTTTATTTACAAGTTTATGTAATAATTAAGATTTTTTTATTTTTAAAGGAAACAACCTAAGGTGAAGAATTTCTCTTGTCCTTATTGTTCAAAGAAGCTTGGTACAGAATGGTATTTTAAAACTCATTTAGCTCGTCATAAGGGTGAGACGCCTTATGTCTGTCGTATTTGTGAGAAAGAATTTGTTAATTCATATGAAATGAAGAAACATCACGCAAATCGACATACTAAGAGTGAAATTCGTTGTGAGTTTTGTCCATTTGTGGCCAATTCTGAAAAAGAACTTAAAGAGCATACTATAAAAGAGGATCGGAAGCCAGTGCAATGTTGGGCATGTGATGAGACTGCCACAAGTTGTGATAATCTTGATCGTCATCAACGGCTCAATCATGGGGCAGAAATTTGTAGGAATTGTGGTGAAAGAGTCTCTCATGTCAGGTAACAATTTTAATTATTTATACACAAAACTGAATAATTTATTTCACTAACTTAGTATGAAAGCTAGTATTTATGGGTTTTCTTTAATTTTTTAAAATATTTTTTTAATTATATTTTTTATTTTGATTTATTTATTTTATTTATTTCAAAAAGCATGTCCATTTAAATTAAATAAAAGTTATTTTATAAAGTATAATTATATATCCCTTTTTACTTACATAATTCTACGTCAGAGTTTAATAATAATTAATTATCATATATAGAGATTCATTAATTCTCAATATTTCCATTTAAACAAATATATTTCACTTTAGTGTATCATTTTACAAAGTCTATTCTAAGGATTAACAGTTATATAATTCGATTTATAACGTTCTATTGTAAAGACATTTTTCTGCGCGAAATATAAAATATAAAATTATAATTATAATACATCAAGATAATCTATCATATTGTTACATAATTTATAAATAAATTTAAAATTTGATATAATTCTAGAATATTTGAGAGTAGAAATATATAATTTCGAAGAAATGTATAATAAAGATGTTTAAAATATTGACTAATATAATTTATTATATAATAAGAATAAATATAAGACTTTTATGATACGTGGAGAATAAAAGAGATGTTAATTACATATATTTAACTCCGAAATTATAAAATTTATATTATCATTTCCTATAGCTAATATTATTTTTAAAGTATCTTTAATTTTCGTGTTTCTTATACACATAAAAATATTTAAACGAACTGTTATATTTATATAAATTTGATTAATGCCAACAATTATAAAATACTTTCGAAATTCATTTTGAAAAATTGATTTAAGATGGCGTAACAATTAGTACATGAAAATTTTCTATTTTATACAAACTTCAAATTCATAGAATAAATTATAACATTACTTTTTATGTATATATATTGCCAGAAGTTTTAATTTCTAAAATTTCTAAAAAATTGCAGTAATAATTTACAAATTTTTACTTGTTTGTTTAAATTAAATTTAATTATTTTTCATATTAATATTATTACACTATTTTCAGATTAATAAAACATCTAATACTTCGACATGGAATGACTAAAACTCGTGCACAAGATGAAGCTACTAAGTTATCGGGTAATAGGATATTAACTAAAACAACATCAACGACAGTAATAAAACAACAAATGGATGATGATGGGGATGGCGATGTGGATGGAGATGGTGTTGCAGACGGAGATGGTATTGCATATGGAGATGGCAATAGTAATAGTGAACTTGATAGGTTAGGGGAGATAACTATCAAACAAGAATGTAACGGAGATGTAATATTGGATGATGAAATTACAATTAAGGAGGAAATTGAAGATGTAGATGACACAGAGTATTATGATTATGAAACATATAATTATGAAGCAGAGGAAAATCCACTAGAAATGGAACAAGAGACTGTTTATGAGGCTGATGATAATGGTATGTTAGAGGGAGATGATGAAGATAGGTTGATTGTTGATGAGAGTGTAATGGATGAGCCGGAGGAAGAATTAGGCGGAATGGAGGAGATGACTGTTGAAGAAATGGATGAAGAGATGGTTGATGATGGCGACGAGGATATAAATTTGGTGCTTGAAGAAGATGAGGACGACGAATTAGATATAGAATCACAGTTTGAAGAAGTAATCGAGAATGGCGATGAAGAGGATTTCGAAGAAGTTGAGGAGGATGAGGAGGAGGGCGAGGATGAGGAGGAAGAACGATACGGGGATGACTCTTCTTTGTGTAACGCATGTGGTAAATTATTTGCCAACAAAAGGAAATACGTGGAACACAGATCTTATTGCGTTGATGCAGCAGGTAATTTGTGCAGTTAACTTATATTTTTATAATTAAATTGTTATTCATCAGTTAATTTGATTAATTTAACATTGACCATTAATTCCTTTTTGTAGAATTACTAATATCTTTAATTAACGACTTGTTACAAATTGAATTGAATTATTATTTATTTTTATATTCTATTATTTTATTCATTTCATTCAAATATAATTTGATCATCATTAGTGAATGACTATTCAATTTTATATTTGAACATTTACGAATCGTTAATAAGAAGTTAAATACGAAATTAAAGTTGATATTGATAATTGAATATTTATCAATTTTCTTCATTTTTTATTTTGCGCTTTTTAATAATATTTAATTAATTATTATGTTTATATTATATATTATTTGATAATTTATTATGCATTTCTGCAGTGACATCAGATGAAACATCCAATGGTTCAGGAATAATAACTACGATTAATGGCGATAAGACGTAAGATTCACTTTGAAACCGACCTTTTTGTGTAAGAATTCAAGTCTGTGTTTCGAAAAATTCCATGGTGCGAATCTTAAAACGTGCCTTTGTTCTTATTGATAAATAAGAACCAACAGAATCAACAAAAACTGTAACTATTTAATTATAATTAATTCGAAAAGCGTCAATCGAATTGTGTTTGCGTGCACCAAAAGGTCGGCTTATGGAATCGCGTGAACGAGGAACGAAGAGGATTTTTGATCTCTCTCTCTCTATCTCTCTTCAGTCATATCAATGGCGATGATTCGCTGTCACGAGAGCGATTAGGAATTAAAAGAAAGCGACTAAACTCACGCAATTTCTGTGATAAATGGCATTCTCCTGCGAGTTTCAACATGTAGATGGCCGCGGAATTGCACATTCGACTTTGGTCGATTTTTGTCTCCTCTCCTACCCCCTCAAAATCTATAAATTATATAGTCATTTTCCTTCTTTAGAATATTTATAGATTCAATTTTGTTAGCTGCATTTTTATCGATTCAAATAATGCAACAATTGATGGGTTAAGAATTGTTGGAAGTAAAGAAAGATCCAAAAACAATTATAATTATTTAAATTTAATAATAATCATATATTGTTTATAATAAAGCAATTTTATACATTATTTTTGGATGATTAAACTATATTTTACACCAGCGATATGGAATCTATAATGATTGACTTTTTGTTTTTTAATTGTGAAAAGGTAACTCTTAATCCATCAATAACCAACGAATAAAATTTTTATTCCTCGATTATTTATTTAATTAATTCCGATGGAAATGAAAAAACTAGGAAAAATGTAATTTCGTTTTGCAAATTACATGGGACATACTATTAAGTTTTAATTGTAGAATATCAGACCTGCGAACATTCTTCGGAACGCGTCATTGCTCTTGTGTAATCATTAGTTTTTTAATCGTCCTAAAAATATTGTGTACATTTTGTATTTTATATATAAAGACTATAGTCATAAGAATAAATTACAAGAGGGGGAAATGAGCGTGACAATTTCCTAATGACTTGATGTAAATATGTATCGGATTTATTGTCTAGGATTGCATGCAAAATCAAAGGTAACGTGTTATTTTTATTTCGAAAATTAAAAAATATGTGCTACAACGAATGTTTACGGAATATTGAAATAATTAATCGAACTCATTTTTAGACATAATTTTACGATTCTCAGCATTATTATTATTATTATTATTATTATTATTATTATTATTATTATAATTTATAAATTTAATTAATTGAGATTTCTTTTTTATTGTTTATACTTTTATCATTTTGAATTTATTAATACGCGTTAATTGCAATATAAAGTATGGAATATGATTCTTATATGGTTGTTATCATTAAAACATAGGTTGTATAAATGAGAAAAACTTTATAACAAAACAAGTTAATCAATTTAGATGATATATAGTTGCAACTTTCCAGTCATCAATGGTATTTGTATCAAGGAAGGAAAATTCAAACAAACGATTTTTAATTGTAGACATTCATATCTGAATTTCTAGTCGAAGCTGAATATTTGGTATTTGAGAGAGAAAAAGAACGAATTTAGACACGAACCTTCGATTTTTAGCACAAGCCTGCGATCCGCTCTTTTTACTTTGTACATAAAACGGCGTATAAAAAAGTTATACATAGAAATATATATGTATAGATCTGATTTTTGAAGATTCTATTGCTTCGAAATGCGAATTTGTTTTAGCATAGCATTTAATTGCAGAAAGTGAAATGAAGGTGTGAAAAAGTTCGAATAAAAATCATGGCAATTGTTTGATTATCAACGTTGATTAATTAATTATATGTAATTGATTCGTTTTATTGACAAATTCTATGTGATCTGATCATTGGAAAATCTGTTATCAATAAATAATCAGTGTAAATTTATAACATAACAAATAATTAATTATTAGTTTATTAATTTATTAATTAAAATAATTAATTATTAAAAGGAAGTAATATATTTGTAATTTTGTATTCGATGAAATGAAATCAGTAAATTATTATGATTATTGAATTAATATTTAATACGGGTATAATTAATTTATATATATTTATAAAACTAGATAATAATATATACATGATTTTCAGTAATAATGTCTGCTTTTTCATCGACTTTTTATAATTATTAATTTATTTATGATTATTCATTCAAATATATTCGAACTATGATTATGATGTTTAATTCATAATTCAATTATCTACGACTGATTATTTATTTTTAATAATGTTTTGTTGATCAATGTACATAAATGTATGTTTAATAGAAGTTATTAATCTATAATTAACCAACGGTTGTTTTTTTGTAATTATGCTTTTTTGTTGATAAATGTTTTACGGATTGTCTATGATTATGACGACGATTTATATTCGAATTTTTAATTTAAAAAATGGAAAAAATAATAAATAAATGCCTTTTTTATACGGGGCTGTAATCCTATGACAACAAAAAAGAAGTTATATATACAAGATGCCCTTTTTATATGTATAATAAGAATTGAAATGAATATTTTGACAAACGGGAATTATGCCGAAGGTATTCGATTTTCATATTTTTGACATTGTTTTGTATGAAGGAAAACTCATAGTTTTAGATACGGTTGTACGCGAGCGTAAAATTTTGAAACTATTAACAGTACGATCTTAAACATTTTCCGCTTGCAACCGTCATGCGAATTATAATTACTGTAACATAATAAATCATTTTTGTGATTTTATTAGACTTATTTTCTGAGGATGACTGTTTTTTCTTTTTTGTTTTTTTTTCCCCATTTTTTTAACTATATACTTATATACGAAATAATTGTACACAGAGGTATCAACTAGAAGTTTATAAAAGGGTGTATTAAAACGTTTCTCACCGTACTTGATGCGAATTATTAAATATAATAATCTTCGACGTGTGTATTTGTCTAGTTCATTTTTCGACTCGACGATGGAATGCAAACAAATTTATTTGTAATAAAGGTTTTCTTATAATTGACTATTTGTGATTATTAAATGTCCGTAGAAGAGTTAACGAACATAGAATTTATACAATTTTTATTTATTATTTAAATATAATAAAATTGCATTTTATGTTTAAATGTATTGGTGACTTAATGTTATTAGATCATTAATATTTGTTTCAAAATTATTTTCAATTGAATTGAAAGATTTTTTATCTTCTTTTTTTTAAATTGTACCTGTTGTAAATGGGTTTACAATTAAATATTGATTAAACAATAATGTATTATTGTTTTATAAGTGTATGATCAGTTTATTGAATTACGTTAAACAATTTTGTAAATAATGTGTATTGAACTAGTAGTTTATGAATTATGCAGCGAGTTTGCAGTTGGTCCAAATACCTGACGATGAGTCTCTCATAAAAAGCACTCTGTCTGCAATGAGATCGTTGTAAGAGTAATAGAATTCCATTTTTCGTGGATATAATTTGTATCCAACTCTGTAAATTTATTTGCTTTCGATTAGAATATGATATGTAAATTATTTATATTTGAATTTTATATTTGACTTTATTTTTCAAAATTTTTTTAATTAATATAATTATTTATCTTAATCTTAATCTTACAGATGCTCTGGCATTGGCAGATTTCTACCATTGGACACTTCATCTTTAATTTGGTTAAAATGCTTGAGTTGTTCGTCCCAATTTACTTCTTTCCCTTGTGGGCCTAAATATGATCTTATTTTAAAATTTAATGGCTCTTTATTGTAAAGTTCTTTGTATTGGTCTATAGGCAACTGTTCCACAAATCCATCTATTCTGACCTAAAATAGTTATTACACAATTTAAAAGTTGCGTTACCTTTGATTCTATTATACTTATTAGGAACAAAGAAATGAACAAATACTTGTTTCAGCACATGCTCTTGTTGATCGTTCAAATAAGACCATAAAAAACACATCGATGCATTGGGAATTTCCATCTAAAAGCAGAGTTTCTGTATAATTACTGTCACAAAAATACTCAAATTCTACTTTGTAAACAATTAAGTAACTTTTTACCAGATCTTGAGTTTTTTTACTGCGATTATCTGTGATGAATATAAATCCATCTGGATCCAGACGTCTCATTATAAGATGTCTTGTACTAACACTGAAATCCCTTTAAACCAATCATAAATAATTCATCATTAAACAAATCGATTTTTGAGTCAGTTGAAAAATTCTATTTAGTATATAATAGTTACTTGATGATCGAATTTCTCTTGTCGATCACAAACGACTCATATTAAGAATTAAAAAAATCATTAATCAAAAATAATAAAATAAAATAAAAAAAAAAATTATTAAGCAAAATATTAAAATGTCTTATTCAAACGTAAAGTTAGAAAAATATGGTCATTTATATTAATTCAACTCTGTTTTCAAATATTAGTTGCACTTATTCTATGAACACATTTGTACGTATTTGTTCTTCATGAATATTTATAGAACTATATCCATGATTTTATTTATAGAATTGACATTAATTAAATGTTTTAATTAATCATTAGCGATGATTGGTAATGCTCGAACCAAACTCACTTAGATACCGTAGCTAAACAGAATGCATTTGGAGCACCAGTTGAAAAAGTTTTGGCTTCCGAAAACCATTCTCTGAATAAATCAAAAGGATTATCTGATTTGAGATTAATGCAAGCCAAGAACTGGCTCTTGCTTTGCGACAGTCCCTGGAATTAAATTATTAATTAACATTTACAAAATGATAAAAGAAAGATGATCAAAAATGTTTGCGCCGAACAAAATTCAATTAAACATCTACTGCCATTGTGAATGAATTTGCTATTATAATCAAATGTTATGTGGTTTTATAAATTTTGAATAAATAATATTATTTATTTTTTTGCAGAAAAACACGCTTCTTGTTACATAATTCCAACAAACAATATATTTGAGGACGATTAGTGATCAAGAGTAGTAATTAATAGAAATAGATTTTCTATTAATTCTATTAATTCAGTGATTAATGCAGTCCATCACTGTATATTTGAAAGTTGAATAACTTGTGATCTTCAATGGCACTTTTATTTCGACTCAGTTGCTACTGTCAAATTGTTTTAACGCCGACACCGGATAACGCACTCTGATTGATAACGACATGTGATAATAGATTTGTTACCATTTGCTTTTAGTGACACATAGACCAGGCGCGACGGTTCATCGAGCACATTCAACGCTTGCTTGATGTCTACTAACTGTCTCAATGATTTTACAAGGATGGATTTTCTCCTGATATTCTAATAACGAGCTCTCCCACCGCAGCCCCAGATGTCATCGTTCTTCATAATTGTTTTTATCTCTTTCATAATTTATTTTTATCTCTGTCATCCACTTCCTTTGTTCAAGTTCTGGTGAACTTGGAGTATTGGCAATTAAATGGTCTTATTTAAATAAATTAATTAGTCGTTTATTGTAACTATTAATTATGACGACTTTGTTTGAATCAATAATCAAGAAGAGGAGAGCAATGTGTCGAGTTTTAATAAGCAAGCTTTAAACGACACAATACCAATGTTCTGATTACGGTTAAGACTTGGTTCTTAAATTATGTTTAGTTAAAAAGATAATAGCGATAAGAAGCGTAAATATATCGTAATAAATTATTATTGCAGGTATCAAAGTTGAGTTTTTCGTCTGACTATAATAGAATGTTTAATTTAGAAAAATATGCATTTTTTCTGCTGTAAAGAGTTACAATATGAGTGTTAAATTAGATCTGTTCAGGAAATGTTATTTTTTAAGCAATTAAAATGATGCGTGGTTGCTTTTTTTACATTTGTTTTTATTATTTTTTAATACATTTTCAACATTTGTACTATTTTTGTGGTGTTTTTTTAAATTGGTAATGGAAAATATTACGTTTAATGTAATTTAATTTAATAATTTTTAATGTTGGCATAATAATGTAGATTATATGATTTAAATTATACATGTTTATAGTACATTTTATGGATTATAATAGTTCATTGGTATATAAATTCTTAGAAAAAAAAACAAACAAAAAAAAAATTTCATAATTAAGTTAATGAAAATAATCATAGAAAAGTGTGTTTATATTGTAAGTCAAATGTTTTGATCAGTAGTTGATAACAAGTCAGAGAAAGGTCTACAATAAGAATGCTTTTAGTCTTACGTATTCAAGAAAAAATTATTATTTATTATAGCTTTATTTGACAGTTTATTTTTATGTTTTAAGAACAGAACCAATCTTTGTTTTTGATAAATTGTAAGTATTTTGAGTTAATATGTATTTATTAACTTAAATTTTAATTCAAATTAAGGAAGACATTTAACAACATTTTGTGTTTATTTTAAATGCAAATATAATTGAATTATTAATTTCTATATAATTGCATGTGTTATAATAAAATTATGCTTACATTAAATCAGATTTATGATAATTATTAAAAGCAGAAATATAAAGTATCAGAAAGTTAGATTTGATTATCTGTTTCCATGATTATGTTTTTTAAATTAATATATTCTTAATAATAATTATTTAATTATAAAAATGTTATTTAATATTTTGTTTTTATAATTAATTTGAAATGAAGAGTAATGAATTAACTTTGTACGAAGTTTAAATGTACAATTGGAAATTAACATGTATATAAAAAGTAATTCATTTTTAAACTAAATTTATGTTTAAAATTTTATTTGTCAATTAAACACACAAAAAGTATTTTTTAAAGTTATGGTATTAAAATATAAATATTGTAATGTAATTATTAATTATAATATGTATTAAATATTTAGTAATATGAAACAAAATGATTATATTATTTGTAAAATATATGTATAGTTATGTTATATTATTTTGTAGAATGTGTGGTTCATGTAATATATATCTATATATATTTGAATGTTCAGGCATGTTTTTTTAATTCTTAAATCTGTACGTATATTATTAATACTAAATTAGTAAAAACATTATGATTTAAATATTATTATTTATCAATTGAATTATAACTCCTAACAGTAATATACTATTAATTGATTATATGCAAATACTTTTTAAATATTTGTTTTTTTTATTCCTATATATCTGTCTACATTTTCTATGTAAATAATATTATAAGATAACATTATAACATTCGTTTAAGAAAATTGAATTAAAAATGTTTATAATAATATAATTTAATTAATTTCGGTTTTTATTTATTATTCTTTTATTTATTAGTCAATTATCTATTCAATCTGAAATGTTTTCATCAATTTTACTTAACACTTTGAATATAACAGCCAATTTTTTATTGATATTTACATTCTGTATCAAGAAAATGATTCATTTTTCATTATTAATATTAATTTTGTTACTTTACAGTTGACAAGACCTATGAGTGTTCTTTGAATTAACAATGTCTAAATCAGGAATCGTCTTAGCAAAACTCAGGCGTATGCTAGAGAGTAACACCACAACAAAATCAATAAAAACAACTGCAGATGATTATCATTCAGAGAATATTTGTAATATAAGTCCAATAAAAATTGAGACGGATGAACATTCACAAAATATAGAGTACCAAGAAACTTCTGACGAAGGATATACGAATTTTGGCCAAAAAGATGAGAATGCCATTGTGGATGTGAAAGGTCTTTTTTCTCAATTTTTACAGAGGAATAGCGTTCGAACAAACGACACGAGAGAATCTTCTCATGAAAATGGTTTGGCTTTAAATTCACAAGTAGACATTAATCCACTTGTGAATATTAATTCTGTTGAACCATCTACTGCTTCTATCCCTGTAACTGATAAGAATGCTGAGTCATCATTGAAATGTGAAACAAAATTTACTAACAGTTACTCAAAATCAATTTCATTTATTAGCGAAGAAAAAAAAGATCTGAATTTGGTCATAGCACCATTTGATGTGAATGATTCTACAGCACCGTTTACAGATGACAAGCATTCCAAACTTGCAAATGAGGATTTTTTAGAATCTACCATTTCTAAAGATGCTTTTGATACTCAGCAACTAAATTTGTCAGCTGATAGTCCAAGTTATGCTTTTGGAAAAGCCAGGTCGTTGACAAGACCTGGTGAATGTTCGAATATTAATGAAGATAAAATGAAAGTTCTTAGTTTGGATATTCCATTACCTGCTATTAATGATGCTGAGTGTAACGTGGATTGGGATATTGCAGATGGAAAGCGTATTCCGTTATTAAGTTTAGTCATACCATCACTTGCATATGATCCTGCTTATAATTCATCATACAATAGTGATAATGCAGGATCATATAATGATAAAGAAAAATGCGAAGATAAACAAGCAGAAGAACCAACCGAATTTGCTAATGAAAAAGATTCTGTTAAGGATAAAAGTTATTTTGATGAGAATGAAAGGGGTTCAGATGGATTTGAAAGTGATAGGAAAATAAAAAAGTCGGATTTAGATGACAAATCATCTATAGGAAACAATGGTTCGATGAAAACAAGCATTATAGGTCAGACAAAACAATTAATCCGTTCGGTTGTATCATCAATTGTTTTAAAGAGTTTGGGTTATATGTCAGCGTTGGATGTTAGTAATACTGAAGAATATCCACAACATTCAGAAGTGTCTTCTGATCAAAATCAATCTGACCTTGGAAGTGCAAACTTCAATTATGATCGTACATCATTAGAGAGAGCAGACACTCCTGATCAGTTCTTGGATATATCGAAACCTGTCCTTGATGATGATTCAGGTACCAAACGTAGTTTAAGGAGAAGAAGAAGAAAAAGAAGAATTATAAACATAGTCATTCCATCCATGACTGTGGAT
>JABFQC010005013.1:0-12063 GCA_022817085.1 Psilanteris sp. ZL-2020 | reverse complement strand
ATATTAAATAAATAGTATTGATCTTAACATTGTAGTTTGCCTGTCAGTATATTATATAGTATACAAACTATTACATTATTACAGAATTTATATTATTTAAAACATAGATTTAGAACTAGACATCTCTTTTGAAATATATATGCTTTGCAATATAATATATATGTTTCTTCAAACTACGTCGAATACCGTATTAAATCTGAATATAATAATAATCAATATAACATTGCAATTTTCTGATTGCATTTTCTCTTTGCAAGATTAAAATCAAATGCATCTGTAATCACTATGGGATATAATTGATGGTAAGGTTTTAAATACTGTACTGTTAATCAAGAATCAATTTCTTAATATCATTAATAAAACTTATAGATGGTATATATATAATATATTAATACAAAAATATGTATGAGTAATCAAATGATAATATATATATCAAATTATATTCTTTTTTTGTATACACATCGTGTAATTGAATTCAAGGTTTTCATTAATAAATTATTTTACTTAATAGAATATCGGATATTCAAAATACAAAATGAAGATCGGAGTGGCAGCTTCAAATACCATTGCTTCAAAATAGACTAGTTTTGCAACAAATAATGCTCATAAGATAAATTTGTGTACTATTTTCAATAATTTACTATGAAAATATGTGCATTATTTAAAGTATTTTTACATATTTTGATATATATGTCTATAGATTCTATACCGAATATTTTACGAATATTATTGTTTATTGCGTGTTTAAGGTTAACGTTTAACTGTTGAGCGATGTCTATATTTTTCTTTATTGTTAGATTACGTGACAACGTATTTAATTCTAGTTGTAACTTGTCTTTTAGTTTCTCGTATATTTTTTATCTCAATTATAACTTAATTTATATTCATCTCCTATATTAACTTCTTTTTCAATTTTATCTTACATTTTTTATTAAAATTTTTAAATATATTTTTTATTATATTTTTAAATTACATCTAATATAAAAACTTATAATATAAAAAATGTATTTATTATACTAAACAATTTAATCTATTATTTTATTCTATTTCTATTGTAAAATTGCTCACTCGTATAAGGATAAAATATCATTTACATACACTGAGAAAAGAAACGTAGTACAACTTACCAGATGATCTGTTAATGTCAGAATATGCAATAGAATCTGTCTAATTTTCTTATATCTATAGGGACAGATATTATATACCTTTTAATTTTTACATATTTACATGTATTATTTTACCAGACTCGTCATAAGAAATACAAAGGTATGTAATATTTGTTCCAACGTGCAAAATAAAATTTGACACATTCTATTATATATTCCGACATTAACAAATAATCTGATAAATTGTACTACGTTTTTTTTCTCCGTATATGTATTGTAATATTTAATGTTGCTATCTTTTGTAATGATATATTTTCTAAAATATATAGCTAAGATAGTACACAGTAATAACTACGGGGCAACATTGGATTTGATTATAATAAGTAGAATTTAGAAGTGTATTTGTATAAGATTTTATATTTTGAAAATGACATTGAATTGTGGTTATAGATAAAATATATATATCGTTGTTTCAGGATAGTAACCCAAACCACAAAATTTTTGACAATTTAAAATTACGTAAATGATAATTAAGATGGCTTCTTATACTAAATAAAAAAAATTGAATGCTTCTAAAAACTTGTGTTCAGTTTATGGTTTATAGAAATCATATTGTTTTAACCCGATAAGCTTAATATTTGCATAATATTATAGCAACAGTAATATATTAACATATATAATTAAATTGTATTCCAAATTGTAAAATGTTTAAGATAAAAACATTTTTGTGTACAATCAATGTTATTTTTCCTAATGTTTATGTATTAATTAGTAAAATACATTATTATATATAATGATATGATTTGAATTTATTCATAAATAAGAAATCAATAGATTTCAAATCGAAGATTTGAACAAAGAGAAGATAAAACGAAATGAAAATTTTTCTTTTTTAGAAAAAATCGTTTATAAAATAATACACATATGATTTTTAATAACAATAATTAGTAACAATTATTAGTAATGTGTGATTAAATTAAAAATGTATTTGTACTTTATTTTGCTACTGTAGTTTCGCTTTCTAGCATTATGGTTTGGGCATAAATATAACTATATATACACAAATATATACAAATATATATGCATGTTCATCTATCATTTTAGCGACACCACACTCCAGGGCTCCATAATTACGGGTGTGTAACATTGTTTTTTTAAAGAAACATCCCTATGAACACCATCGGACGGCCTTCGGCTGTCATTATGCATTTGCAGTGTGGTATAAAAAATATTTACAATATTAATTACTTATTGAAATTGTACACAAAAAATGCAGTTATTTGAACCAATTGTCAGATTAATGTTTTTTTAAATACTAAAACACTGATTATAATTCAAAATATGTATTTATTTAAGCGCTTGTGTATATTAATACAATACATAATTTGATGTCTTTAATTAAGACTGGTGTATCCTCAAATAAGTGATACAAATATATATTTGAAACTTTTATGACGTTATTTTTTAGATGTTGTAACCTTTAATTTTTAATAGAGTTATTAAATCCTTTTTTATAAATATTTAACAATCATTATCCGTCCGTATTTTATTATCTTTTTTTATCAAAGTTAAAAAAAGATTGACTAAATCTTTTTTAGCGTAAAATTATACCCGCAAGCTAATTTAAATTTGTTCATATACAGGTTTTTTATAAATTCAATATCAAATAATGAAAAATATTTTCTTTACTCTAGTCTTGTTATATATGCGCAGTAAATTTTATCTATATTTTTTCTCCACGCGGCAGTACAATATGTGTGGTATTTTTAAGAGTATTGAATTTTTTACAACAAATATCATCATTTATATTAATCAATATAGCTTCATTGCAACATTGTTTCTGTTTAAAATGCATTAACACATTTCTTAAGCATCAAAACAAAAATATTACTATGAAAATAATTATATAATAAACATGTGATATATATATTTTATTAATATACTTATTCTGTAAGTAATAAAACTATTCTTATAGTACACGTGAAAAACATTTTGTTGATGCAATCAATACTTTGTTATATTCATAAAATATCTGGTTTATTGAACCAATTTTTTGGTACATTTTGGAGAGATTTTCATCGGATTTTATCGATCATGTACGTTTAGCATTATATAATTTTAAAAATACAAATTAAGTACAAATTTCTGGTCATACATATTTTTAATGCTCGACAACTATATGCTATAATAATTAAATGATGTTTAATTTACATAATATTTATATAAACATATTAAAATAAATAATATTAGAAAAGTAATAATATTTTATATTATTTTTAGAAAAATATTTTTAACATTTAAATAACTAAAAAAGGTTATCACATTCTTAAATTTATATAAAAATTTAAGACCTATTATTTTATATTTTCAGAAAACAAATTTTCAAACCATGAAGCTTAAAGTTTTCATCACATAAAATAAATTTTTCATACTTTTAGGAAATTAAACGGAAAAAGAGAGTAACTTGGCCCTTCACATATTGATACAATCTAATAATAAAATAAAGAATACATTTTTACACATTTGCACAACATACAAAACGTTATTAATTCTATTTGTTTCGGTTAAACAGTGCTAATGTCAATTGCGTGAACGTACAATTATACTAATCCTTATAATTTCTATTTTCACAAATTATAGATTGAATATAAAGACATTTGAAAGATTATGTGTTATGAATTAAAAAATATATGAATTGTATAAATTAAAACTTATTATTTATTTATACGAAAACAGCTTGAAAATAGATATTACTGAGCAAGTGTCAATTATGAAACGATTATAGTAGAAAAAAAAGTATTTAAATCAGATGTATCCATAATTTTATATATATGTATATATAAACACAATAAATTCAAATTTATGAAAAATTCTGATTTAGTAATAATTAAACGATAATCAACCTTTTACGTTTTTACACATTAATGATTAATTTTTACCGTCTTATTTATTACATATAAATAAATGACATAAATTGCATGAGATATACGTCTGACTAGTTAATTTAAAAAATTGGTTTAAATCAAGATATTAATTAACTTGGACAAAATATGAAGAAAATATTGACTCGTGTTTTATTATTTTAGTAGTTTTCTTCAACATTATAAATAATTATTTATAAATGAACGCCCATTCTTTTCACTATCAACGTACATGATTATAAGAAAGGTATTCGAAAATCAGTCCCCATTCTTTGATGTCAACTGTTTTACCAAAAAGTTTATAGTTAATTTTAATTTAAGTATCAAACAGTACGTCCAATTGTAGCAAATAATTTTTCACGAATATTTAAATAATGTTATAAGTTTTCACAAGTATGACATCACGATAATATTGAGTAACAATAATACATGAATTCTTTAATAATTTTGTAAAACTAAATGCAGTTAGTATTCTACATTACATTCATGAGAAAATGTTATAAATCGATTATGTAAGATAACTAAATACAACATTCTACAAACCCATTTTCAATTAAAGCTATATAAATCTGGGTCAAATTATGCAAATGAAGGAGACAAAATTATCGAACACATGTCCGCCCTAATAATTTATAATCACTTTTTAAAACCACTATTTTCACGGCTACGTTTTTAACAAAATTGATCTTGATAAGTCTTATTTCAATTTAAAAAATACATAATTTCTAACACATTTGCCTTAATTATTATGTTATTAATATAGAAATAATAAAATTAACTGACTGAGTTTCTATACTGATTACACTGAGAAAAATCAAACATGAAAAATTACTATTTATAATACGATCTTGGAGTTTTAAGCGACAAATCCACGTAAATTCCATGTTTTTTCGCTTAAAAGTCCAAGCTCGTATTATAAATAGTAATTTTTCATATTTGATTTTTCTCAATGTACAGTACCAAATTCAAGTACCGATTGAATAAATATAAAATCGGATTGATATTTTAATATCAGAGTCCAATAGTATTTCACTATTATAGAACAGAATATACTTGATGAATCTCTTTATATTATTTTGTTTATTCTATTTGTTTAGTTTTAAATGCCAAACAGCACAATTATTAATGAAAAATACTTTCATTTCATACGTCCTGTAACTACAGGATAACGTACAAATTTGTGCAAATAATTAAAAAATGTTATACCCCTCCCCCGCATTCGAAATTCTAACGAAACTCACTCACGAAGTCTGAGATGCCTAAGCATTGTACTGTGTTGATCCGTCCTAATCAACACTACTTATAAGTTATATATACAGACGCTTATAGGGCCACTTTACTACGTTACCAAGGTTAACAGCATAAACATCATTACTCATATATATATTTCGATGAATTTAAATCTTAAAATGTATCTTTTATATATACTTAATGTACTCAAATCTATTAAGGTATATATAATTTTTATAATCTAAATAGACTGAAGAATAATCAAAAGCAATATATATTTCTATCAATGATTCACGCGAAGATGCCGGACAAGTGAACACTTTCTGAACATTAACAAATCAAAGATAATAAAGATTACAACTTATGATATACATCTATGTATATTTGAGTGGTTGATGCACGACGGATTTTTCGCTGACTTATATCACTGAATACACAATCATGTCTTGAGACATTAAGGAATAATATGTATTTAATTTCCAAACCATATTAAATGTAATTGATGTATTAAATGAATAAAACTAAAAATAAGGAAATAATATCACGGAATGTTTATTTTTTATTTTTTTCATAAATTTCCAAAGAAACGATTAAATTATACACTATATTATTTAAAAAATTTGAAAGTCGGTATACATAAAATTTAAAAAAAAGTGTCTCTATAATTAACATAAGTCAAAATTGTTCATGTTCAGCGGTCATTTAATGTTTTGGTTATCAATTACCGTCAAACGATTCTATAAAATCATACATAAACAAACAAATACTGATATTTGTATTATTCTCATACGCTATGACAATGTTATATATTTCTATTAAAATCAGATTTCATTTTTTCTTCAAATTTATTTATTAATTTCTTTTTGATAAACTCTTAAAAATATAATATATTCCAATATATTACATTATAATATTAGAATAATTATATTATGTTAAAATAATTAAAATTTCAGAATTAGTATAAATTTTATGATTTTACCTTTCTATTAAAATTAATAATTTATTTTAATGTTTTATACATTATTATACAAGCATAAGAATCTTAATAGTTCAGTGAGAAAAATCGGTACAAATTAACAGCTCGTCGATGATAACAAATAACCAACGTCTAGTAACGTCAATTTACACTGAACGAGTAATTGTAGGCATGTATATATACATATTATATAATTGCATAAATAGGTCAAATTTAATTGAACCCAAAAATATAATAACCTATGAACAATAAATTAAATAATAAATAGTTGACATACAAAACTGATTTATTGAAAAAAACTATATAGTCATATTCTTTTAAAATAGAAACTTGAAACCAAATGATACTAAAACGCGTAAACAATTTAATACGCTTATAATTTATAAGTTAAAACTTATGAGTATACATTTTATAATAATTACGACGAATGTTATATAAAATAACATTAAATACTACATTTATGAACATATGATTATTTTCATAGAATACAATGCATAGAAAAATATGCATAATTTCTAAATTATGTACATTTCACATTGAGTAGTATATGAATGGTATAAAAACTATTATTATTAATATTTAATTTACATTGATGCTGTATTTGCTTTTTTGTTCGACCTCATATGTTCCAACGATGATTCAAACGTTTACAATTAATGTACATACACAAAATATATTAGCTACACCAACACTACACAATGTGTTAGATTGTGAATTTTTTATCAAAGTATATTTTGTGTTAGCATAATCCAAATTATAATTATTTTACAATCAAACAGAAAAATAGTTAATAATTCAAAACTCACGCTAAGGTATTTATACTTCTTTTATATAGAACCTTTTAATATAAGAAAAATTTAAAACGATATTTAACGTAACATTATAATGATATTAGATATATAAATATATATATGTATTTTGGATTAAAAAAAATGCATTATATTATCTAATCGGAAATGATATACGTTCAATTTAGCCGGTATTAACACTGCATAGTCACTGGCAATGTTTACACCAAAAAGTCTGAACATAAAAATTATTAAGGATAGTCCATATTATGTTATCCTAGCTAAATTATTGTTTTAGTGTAAAATTACAGACTAAGGTTCTCTTCAATGTAATTCAAATGCAATTCTATAATTTATTATTGAGATACATTATATATAATAAATTATGGTATCGAAAGTTAACTGCGTTTAAAAAAAAACATAAAAATTTAAGTATTAAATAACTATAAAACATTGTTAAATTGTTGTTAGATTAAAATAATCTAAATATGATTAAAGATAAATATAACATTTTCTTTATTGTAATTTTTTCAGATTTGTAAAAGTACTTTACTTTTAGGAATTTAAATTATTAATACATATAAAACATAATAATTAAATAAATAACTTGGGTTGCTAAATTTTAGGAGTGCAGGATGCCTCAAGGAAGTTTACAGTGGCAAGGAACACAAAGAAGAGCATGTGGCCCCGGAGCTCACTGGAATGTCCAGGTAGTTTTCTATGTCTTATATTATGCAAATAATTATATATATAACTATATTTCCAGTTTTCACATTTTATTATTATATAATAAAGAGCATGAAAGACAAAAATTACAAATTTATGAATCCAATTTGTATATGTTTACGCTGTCACTTTATTCAGTTTTTCACTGTTTGCTTCAATTTAAAATACATTTATTTACTATTACTACTATTTTACTAAATTTCTTATCGAAATCGAATGTATTTTATAATTAAATTTCGAACTTTTCTTGACAAATATTTAAATTATTATACATGAATCATCTCTTTTTTAATTTCTTTCAATCATATACACGGAGAAAAATTTCCAACAAAAATTATTTTGCCAAAACAACAATTGTACACGATATCTGTCAACAAAGAAAAATTGTGCCTAAAATCGTAAACTTTACTTAATTTTTGCTGAACATTTTATTGTGGTATAGCTGTAATTATTCATTGTTGACAAACATCGTGCACAAAAAACTTTTGGCACAGTAATTTTAAAATCAAATTTCTCTCCATGTATCGAATAAAATATCGCTATTATGTTATGCTGCTAGTAAATACATATTATATAGTATATGTATATAATAATAATCATATGCAAAAGTAAAAATATTATAATATAACATAATATTTATAATAAGCATAAATATATTTTAAGAATAAATACTTTATTCATAAACATATTTATATTATTATTTTTAATTTTTGTCAAAATATCTCGAGAAGAACGCATCCTACACTGAGAAAACCAAGTAGTAATTATTACCATTTATGTGGTAATCTCTACCACTTAGTTTTTTTAGAGCTTGTTAACTACTTCCTCACGTATTTGGAAAAGTGAATACTAATTTATAATACAAAAGCCCCATGACCAATGTAGAAGCCTTCTTCTCGTCATTTTTAATTGTCTCAATTTAAAAATACATATCCTGTACATGTAAATAAAAAATAATTAACCATCGTATAATTAAATTTTTCATAATTTTTTTTTCATAAAACAAAATATAATGATATATTATGCAAAATTGAATACAATACTTCTTTAAGAATGATCTATTTAAAATGTTATTAATCAATCAACAAAATGGTGTTTACAATATATATTATCGAATATATATTTTTATACGATATATATAATTGATAAAATAAAAACTTACGTTAACCAATTGTTACCTTTCATTATACTAACGACGCAAAAAACAATTAATTTTCTAATTTGCATAAAGTATAATAATTTTCTTATATACTTTTCTCTTTGCATGTTTTACTTTGTATTCTGAGTTAAATGAAATATGACGTATACGTGTACATACAAAATTAAAACACACTTAATCGTTTAAAAGAAATAAAGAAGATTTATATACTATAAATTAATAACTTAAACATTACTATTGTATATTGAAATGAATAAAGAACTCCTTTAAAAATTATAAAATAATTCTAATTTTATACTCTAAAGAGTTATACAGAATTCGTAAGCAGTGTAATTGGTTACTAACGTCTTTAGAACATTTTATAAAAGTACTGATTGTACTAACCCCTTAACAATAAATATTTTGTTTAATATTTATAATAATTAAATAACATAAAAATAATTGTAATAATTGTACAACATTCAAATTTATAAACAAAATGTAAGAAATCAGATCCGATAAAAATGGTGTCATATTCATACATGATATTTTAAGGAAAATAATTTTACATTTATAACAATTAAAGAATACAATTTTATAAATATATAAAATATTAATATATAAATTAATGTATCATTTATTACGCATATAATTACTATTTTTAAGTATGGTATTCTATTTTCGTGTATATAATTAATTAATTAATATGTAAGATGTATACGTAAAATTTCGATTTAACAATAACATTCACGCATAAATATATATATTATACTTATAAGAATATATATTCTTCCAAATGACATAGTAGGAGTCCTTACCATTAAATGTGGTAATATATACCTAATATATAAATGATTTTAGTAGTTTGTGGATTTGGACAATTTGGACGCACAGGAAAAATGAACCGTATATAATTGTCTCAATTTATGATTAATTTAAATAAATTTAATATTAAATAAATTAAAACTGCAAATAAATAAGAATCCGGTGAAAATTGGATTATTTTAATAATGAACATAATTGTATTGGCTTAAATAAATAGTATATATAAATACATTATTCTATTTGTAAACACATTTCACCAAAGATAAAATTTGCCTCCACGTTGTAGTGCCGAACAAACATGAATGTTCTAACAATGACTAAGACATCGTATACGAATCAAAATTGCAGCCAAATGGAAAATTTGTTCCAAACATAATCGTTTATCGTTTAAGACGCAATTCATGACTTTAATAAAATATTAACAAGAGGTAATTAAATCGAACAGGTGGTGAGAGGCAAAGTGACAACACGCTGCTTGTGGCACGCCTGCAAGGCTCTTGGCATAGGGCTTCTACTAATGCTTTTAGGAGCTTGCATGGCTACTATAGGTAATTACCATATCAAACAAAAAGAACAAATGCACATTGTTTCGTCCAACAGATAGACATCGTGAACAAATTAATCGGCTTATCAGCCTTCGAAAAACAACCCTCAGTTATCCTTAATATTCGTTCAATTAATTCGAACATTATTTACTATTTTAAAAATTAAGTTCTACTAAAATAATTCGTAATTCGATAACTTATTATATTTTGCATAAAACATGATAATATTATATTATTATTGAATTATATATTACAGTATATAGTATATAGACATATATCACATACATTTTATAATATCAATACATTTTATTGAAATAAAAAAATTGTATGAACCACTCTTTACTCTATATACAAATATACTTTTAAGTTACATTTATATTCTGTTAATTGCGCACTATGCTTTATAATAGTAATTTAAAATATAAAGTAGTAATAGCACCTGCCTTTTCTTCAATTACAGCGAGTAATCTTATCTTATATCGTAATATTATTGAAACAACAATTTATTTTTGTACTCATAAATCTGTCCTTGGTATAAGTAGGTGGATAATGATAAATAAAGGACTATTCATCCAAGGTATTGTTCCGATTATTTTCAAATTACAATATTAATGATGAGCCACATGTAATAATTTATTACATATACGCATTTAATAAATTTATTAAAAGATAAAAACTAATTAAGTAAATGATATATTTAATTCTGACAGATAACTTATTTAATCCATTCACTTGGCATGTACGAAATTCATGTTGCACTAAACATTAAAAATAAATTAATACTCACATGGATATATTAAAGAAAAATTTTTAATTTGCCCACAATTATGAAAATATAAGCAAATACTTTTTATGATTTAAAATTATATTAGATGCAGGATAATAGTTTGGATGAGGTCATAATTTTATGTAAATTAAATATATCTTTTTATGAAGGTGAAAAGTAAAAGAAAAATTAAAAGTTAAAACGAAAACTATAATTGAATTATTATGATAAATTGTATACCTAATATTTGAATAGTCGTTATCATGCAATACACAACCAACTGATATTGTTAAAAATTTATCATAACTTTTGTTCATATGGAGAAAAATAACATTTTTAATAATAACAATCAATTGCCGTAATCAAATAATGATTTAATTAATTATATTTACTTATCTGCTTTAATTAGACAAGTGATAACAATTATATAATACTACTCGTTACTTGATTTACGATCACCGAAGCACAACAAATATTAGTCAATTCGACATGAATTGATAATATTCGTAAGACAGTTTTCTTAGAAGTGTAATGAGTATTGTATAATATATGTTTATTATATTATTATACAATAAAATGTTTATCGTATTCTCTAATATATTTCATTTATATTAATTATAATTTTACTTATTTATTTAGCACACAAATAATATAATTTAATTATTATAATCTGCTTAATCTTTTAAAGCATGTAAATTTATTTCACATAACATCCAAGCTATTTTATGGCAAAAATATAACAAATTTCTTATTACCAGGAAAAATAAATAATAATTTAAAAATTATTTAAAACTTAAATGAATTTAAAAACCAACCATTGTTCAGTACATTAACTACAATAGAGAATTTGGTTTCTCACAATATTTTCTATTAATAAATAATGAACATATCATTATAATATAAATTATAAAATTAATATTATACACTGAAAAAAATAATCTTACAAATTTTACCAAACTAGATAATAAACGTAGGAAAAATAGGCAAAAATGTAAATATTATGATAAATTACGGTCAGAAAATTCTAAAAATATGTCAAATA
>JABFQC010005012.1:0-12068 GCA_022817085.1 Psilanteris sp. ZL-2020 | reverse complement strand
ATATATAGGTTTATACGCAAAGTGAAATACAGAAGTTTACAATAATGCTAACATTTTACTAGCATTAATGCACATAAAATACTACCATAAAAAACTGTTAAATTAAAAAGCAGGATATGATGCTAGTATAAGGGCAGCATAATACTACCTCAAATTCTGGCATTAATGGCACCATAAATTCAGCATTAATGATAGCTTAAAGCTAGTTTTAAACGAGCACGTGCTGGTATAATGCTGACAATACTCTAACACATCTGCAGCGTTTAAGTTGTATTTATGCTAGCAATAAATCAACTAAAATGGTAGCATTTTGCAAGCGTAAAAGCTTGCATTTCTTTAAATTTGATTAAATTAAATAAAATCTGGGACAATATAATACATTATAAAATTTGCAATCAATGAAAAGCTTGTTTAATGCAAATTGAATTTTATTAAATATATTTAAAAAACTTTTAAAGGTATTTAAATAATTCATACAATAAGAATTTCTTATTTACATGCGTAAGAATATTTTAGTATTTTAAATAATTTGTATAGTATAATATGCTTGTATTTATTTATTTAATTTCACGAGTTTAAAATAATAATTAGTGGTATTGTATAATTTTTCATAATATGATATATATATGTATAGATTAATGATAACGTTTTAAAGATTCAAATTTTATAAATCACAAAAACTAATCTATGTTGTATATTTACATGTACATATAAATAATGATAGTTATAGAATTTTGCATTATTCTGAAAATGTAATTGATATGTATATTTTAATAAAAATGAAATTAAGACTTAGTTTTCCACTTGTATTAATTCTTATATAAGATGGAAGAATAATGCACATATATACACAATTATATTGGATTATATTTTTTGTAGTACAATATAATTCATACGTTTTCGTTACTCTTATTGTACACTTAAAAATTTTATACTAATTTCGTAGTTTAAACAAAATAAACAATTTAGTGCCTTCAATAGTCCATGCGTTATATTATTATAGTATTTTAAACTTAAACTTACAAATTGATTCGTTAGGTAATGATTTAATTTAGGCTAAACCTAATATACAGGTGTGTCGACAAAATACTATAAATTATAACACTCACCACACCGCATTGAAACTTTAAACTTTTTAAACGAAAAATTTATTTGTGTCGTTAATTATGATCTCGATTATATATGTAGTTATTATAGTAATGAATAGTGATAGTCGTGGTGTGTTCGATTTCTGAAATATTTGATATTTAAAAGATGCACTTATCTAAATTAAATTGCATATTCTTTGTTAATTCAAATATTGTTAGAAACCAAACGCACGCCCCATTCAACAACTGATTTTGCATTTAAAATAAATAATATGACAACCGAATTTAATAAATTTGTACGCTCTATAATATAATATAGATACTTACACGGAAATTTTGTCTGCAGATAAATCTTCAAGTTTAAAAGACATAAAATATTTCAAGTTTTGTTGAAAAAAGCATAAAAATATGAATCTGTATGAAACAGCGCAAAATTTTAACACATTTACAAACATCCGTTACCCGATGCAAAAATGAACGAATTTCATGCAATTTATGGATATACTTCATTTGTATAAATTTTTTGTCAACAAACGAAGAAAAACAAAGTAAAGTTTTCCGTGTGTGTAAAAATTGTAAACACCTTCCGAACCCAAGGAAAAATCAATGTTTCTAACTTATTTATAATAAATCATAATAAATATTAATGATGAAAATAAATACATTTGTAATAGTGCTGTTATTATTGGCATCATAACATTTGATATTTAATTTAATAAGTTTTAATTGTAATTATTAGTTTAACTAAAAAATATCTTCTGGTAAATTTTTAATAATAAGTACTAATAATATTATTATAAATTAATTTTTATTTTTTAGAATTTAAACAAGATTTTATTCAGATTTTTATAATTTGTATAATGTTTGTATTCCAATAATTAAAATATTTTATAAATTATCTTTAAAAAATGTATATATTTTGATGCAATTTAAATACTGCCTTATTTTATACAATTGAATCTAATTACATAATAAATAGTCAAATCGGAAACTTATAATTGATTTTTATTTAATATTATGTTTTTACACATTTATTTACACAGTCTCGTTTGAAATTATTAATGTACTATATTATTTGTATATGATGAATATTATTCCTCATTAATTTGATTATGATTACTTTTAAAACAAATAATACCATATTTAATAAAGTATATATATATCCATTAAATTAATTATGAGAAAAATTTGTTACTAAAATAATTTGCCATTTAAACAAATAATTGAAATTCAGGAAACTTGCAATTTTTTTTCTCGAATCAATAGAAAGTTATTAAATAAATTCGTTCTTACGTTAAGATTAATTATTAATTATATTTTTTAAAGAATTCGTGTAAAAATAATTCGTAGTATATAGTAATAAAATAAAATATTTATTATACATAATAAATTATATAAACTAAAAAAAGTATATAATCTGTAATATCGGTAAAATCCACTTTTTTCTCTTGTACTTTTAGATCAAGGCATATCCATTGATAAATCATCTGATTTTAATTGCAGCAGATTGAGGAATCCGTAAAAGGTAGAGGTACATTTTGACATTTTTTACTTTATGAACCAGTTGTACTTGTACTAAAAAAAATTCTCTGTTTTTTCCCTTAAAATTTAAATCATGTTGTAAATTCTACTCAGCAGTTATTTTAATTGTCTGAAAAAAAGACTAATATAATTTCGAGTGAACGTTACTCTTCGAATTAGTTTGACCTACAAGTTATTTTAATTAACCAGATATTTTATGTTTTACATAAAGAATTCAATTTATATTGTAAAGTTTATTTTAATTTTAGAAGGATATCTTTGGCTCGGAATTATAAATAAACCGATAACAAAATTAACATTTAGTGCTGTTAGAATATAAAATATTCTATATACATCGCTATACACTGCGATGAAAAATTAGTCAAAATAGAACAAAATGGTTAATTCTTTATATTTCAAGTATATAATACTGAATACGTGTGACTCAAAACAGAGTCAATTTACTGTCTCTGTCGAGGGTAATATCGTCAATTCTAATGTACACTTAGAAAAGACTGTTTAATTTTTATTATATCGCATTTCAATGTTAAAACTAATGCGTTCATTTTCAAATGTTTATAATGCAGTATTTTAATTATCATCACATAAAGATGCGTCAAGGTATTTCTGTGCAGATTATTAGTGTATATTATAATAATTTTGGAAAGAAGATATTTATTCTCACATTATAACACAGTATAATAAAAATTGTATGAACTTTTTTCTCAGTGTATGGAATTCTAATCTGCTTTGAAATTATAATCTCTATGCCACGTACAAGATCATTGATTTCAGTACGTACATTAAAAGTACTTATAGTATATTCTGCGCGTTGCAGACTATTGATATCTTGGCGGATGAACAACTCAGAGCACACCAAAATTTTAAGCCACGTAGGTAGATCAACAAATGATTAAAGAGAATGTGCAGCCAGAAGATTTGAGTAAATAACAACGATAATGAGATGTGTTATTAAAAGGTAGATACATCCTCCGTCTCATTCCGAAGTTGATTCATTTCGCAATGAATCCAGATGAATTCGTTTTTCAAGCTGTAGTCATCAAGGGGAAAGACATTACGGACCCAAATGACCATAGTGTCAGAGACATTGGAAAATCTCCAGTAATATTTCTGTTGCATTCTTGTTGTATAATGGATCGTTAATGAGGAACATCATGGCATCTATACATAGCCTTGGATATAAGCATAATTGTTTAGACGTTCTTATAATAAGTATCGTTTAAATCACTATTCTCTAACCCAACACATTGCTTGTTAATCCTTCAGGATAATATTTTAACCTTATAAAAAATTTCTTGCATTAATTCTGAATCATAGTTATTTAATATAGTTTAATATTTGGTGACTTTTATACTCAATTTTTTATATTCCATTTTAATGTGAATTAAATTTTGTGCGTGTAAAAATTGACTAGTAAACATACAAATACATGTAAAAACAAGTGTAATGTCGAGTCGTGCGGTGGCTTAGTTATTAGGATTAAATATTTTAATCACCACAAATACATAACATTCTTGTAAAATTCTTGTAAAAGACTTGATTTCGTCAATAGATGAAAGTCCTTCGACCTATAAATTATGATATCTCATTCTGATCACAAAGCTAACATTCAATTCTTATTGATTTTTCAATCTGGTCGCCACATAGGATATGCCACATGGATAAATATATCCAAGAAAAATATAAAAATATATTTGTAATATATATGAAATACACATTAAAATATATAAAGTATGTTATACATATATAAAAATATATTTTTCCGTGTGAGTTAACCCTTGTACAAGATTCGTTTAAGTCATAAATATATATCATAAATTAATAAATAAATAACAAGTCCATTGTTCAAAACACAGATAATTCTCTTAAGGATATATATTATTACCGAAAGGTTACCTTTGATTAACTTATTTAATTCTAAATTAACACATATATTACTAATAAAAAACTTATATGTAAAATATTTTTATTTCTGTTTTAAATTATCGGTTGTTTTTTTAGAAGTATTTTTATTACAACATGTATCTAATTTTGCATTATCAACCTTCAAAGTGTCCTTTGTAATTTGTGCTTCTAAAAAATTATAAAATTGTTTTTTTAGATCATATTAAAAACATTTACGAGAGAATGAAATAATTATTATTTACCATATACGCCAGATTTTTTTTCAATAATTTTAACAACAGTAGTTCTTAATTCATGTTCAACTTCCTGAGCATATCGATTTTTCTGAAATAAAGAAATAGTATAAATTTAAATAATTTACAAATTATTGTATGCATTTAATATTAAATAAAATTGTATTTTATTTGAAGTTTGATTAATTAAATTAATAATATATTAAAATAAGCTTTCACCTCAGATATTGATGTAATATCTTGTAAGTGTTGATATTTCCTGTATTCTTCATTTATTCTTTTTCGTGCACCTATTTAAAATTATTAATACAATTTTTATCAAATGTTAATATTATATATTATATAATTACAAGAAGATAAATAGAATATTATTATATATTTTTAATTTAGATTTAATACAATATAATTACTTTGTAATGCACGTTCATCTCCATGGAATACGTTTTTTCTAGTTCTATGCAATAGTTTAAATACCTTCAACACCTATAGTAAACATATAATTATAAATATTGACATAATTTATAATTTTAACTTTTTTATAACTAATCAAATTGTTTATATTTATTAATCATTTAGTACTACAGACATTTATTTTACAAATTGCTAATTAACATAGAAATACTTATGTAATTAAAAAGTGTATTTTTTATATGTATAATAATTAAGTAATGCAGATCAAAATAAAAAAAATTAACGCTTAAAAAGTATGTGCCTGAAATTTCAAATGTAGAATCACGGTCAATCTTCAAATTGTATTTAGACAATATCTATAAATATATTCAATTTTGTTTTAAGAGCTAAATTTTCTTCGTTTATTTCCAGAAATAGTATAAATCCTTTTTAATTACATAATAGAGTGATACAATATGTCCATATAAAATTAATAAAAAAAAAGAAATAAGTTTAACCAGAAAACGCAGATTTAATGAATTTATATTTATTTTAATAAATTTAATAACTTAAACAATTTTTTAATTAATTTTATATAGACTAGTAAAATTAATATATGGTTCTGTATGAGACCTGCTCCAATTCAATCTATCATTGCTCAATATGAATTTCATATTAGCTTCAATAGGTGAGCGAACATAAACATTATGTTTATATAATTCTACCATATTGAATAATTACAACTAGCAAATGAGATGTTACTGGATAGAGCTGTTTTCTCTTTACCATTGTCAGAAATTTTAAAGAAATTTTTAAAATTATATATTTATATTTTACCAGAGATTTGTTAGGTATTATAGGAAACTTCTATAATTTTTGTAATTATTTTATATATTCTCTTAACATTGGTATATTTATATTTACATGGACGATTGTATATTGAATTTTCATAAATTATACTTCATGCTTATTCTAATTATGCTGTTTTTTATTTTACATAAGTGATATTTTAGTTCTGATTGTAAGTAATTGAAAAGGGTTCATAAAACCCGTTTTTCGTTTTATTTCGATTATAAATAAATAATGTAATTATGATGTGATAGTGAGTAGTTACGAGAAACTACATGTATATTTTTCATTCACTATATAATAATATAATTGTTATACGTTATAACGATGTACTTATTATTTATTTTTTTAACATTACATTCTGCAAATATATTTCCAAATTTAAATTCAAAGAGATTAAATATGGCGCATGCGCATAATGTATTTTTACATTGCAACAGAATTAATAATGCTATTTATATAAACATGTAATAAACTAATTAATGACACATCTAGTTATATTTTAAAACTAACCTCTTTTCGCAGATTTTCTGTCATTTTTTTTATCAGTGTATATAAACGTGTAACACGAAATTTCTTTAATGATATATTTTTATCGTGTATCGTCGACCGACGTATGACACCATGATCATGAAGTACGCATGAAAAAAAATGTAGATGTCTCTGTATAAGAATGAGAGGTTACCATTAAAATGACATATTAACATTTTATGCGAATTGTATAAAAAAATTATATTATATTTGGTGACATACATACCTTACAGAACAATAAAACATTTAAAAGTGATCTAATATGTTATTTGCGAGCAATGTCATACTGCAAATTTCTTATTTTAGATCTAAACATAACCTATTTATTTAATATATTCTGCAGTAATTTTATTTACAATTAATTCAGTATTATATAAATAATACAAATATAGCCTATAGAGAGGTGTTTATTATAATAAAAACTTTAATTAAAAAGTATATTATTTATTTTATGAATATTAATATGAATGATCTATGATATATATGAATTATAGCAAATTTAATAACATTAACAAAATGAGTGATTTATGCCCTAATTGTGGTCAAAAAACGAATTCTTCATTTTCAAGACTTGTTAAAGATGCGTGTGGTCATATGAAATGTCGAATGTGTTTACTCTATGAGGAACAAGGTTGTGAATCATGCAGAAAAACAAGTAATGGTAGCGGTAATAATGAATTTAGTAAGAATACTAACTGTATATTTAATTAACTATATGAATATATATAATAAAAATATTAATATTTTATTACTGACAATAGTTACTACATGCTAAAAATGTTATCAATTTATATTTGTAAGGGTTATTACATTATGTTTACATTTAATTTGAGAAAGTCAAAATCAAAAAAGATATTTAAATAATGATTATTTATATTTTTGAAATCAATAATTTTTATATGTGATTAAAATACAATTTCATAAATAATCATAATTTATAAAATACAAACCTGTAATAAAGTATTATTAATTATTGGATATTTAGTAATTTTAATAAAGTAATTATGTTATAGCACAAAATATTTGTAATAACATACACGAACAGAAGAAGGATAATGTTGAAAATTTTAATCAAAAATGTGATGGAGACAATGCTAACTTAAAGACTTTAAATCTGCTGAAAAGTGAGCTGGAAATAAATGAAAATAGACTACAAAATTCTAGTGATGTAAATGATAAAAATGGTTTAGTGGTAAGAAAAGTTGATAGAAATGTGTAACATAAAATTGAAATTATATAATTAAATTAAATTTGTTTTATTATTTGTTAGAAATTGAAACATATAAATATAAATATACTTAATGAAGAACAAGAAGATAAATTAAAACCTAAGCAATATCATAATAAAAGTCACATTATAATTATACCTGATGATCCAGAAAGATATCAATGCATAGTTTGCAAAAAAGTATTTAAAAATAAAAAATGCATTCATTACCACAATGCTTGTGCCACTGGAATTAAACCTTTTCAATGCACAATCTGTGAAAAAAGTTTTGTTAATCGATCTCATTTTGAATATCATGAAAGGTCACATACAGGATATAAACCTTTTAAATGTAATTTGTGTGATAAAGCATTTCCCCAACGAAATAAATTGAACAGACACATGATATCCCATGGAAGTAAGTCTAAATTTTATTTTTAAATAGAATGGCTGATATTTCTTTTATATGGTGATAATTAAATCACTTAAAATAAATATGGCTAAAAACTATTTGATTTATATAATACACTATTCATTTAAATAATTTTATCATATTCTTATTATATAAATTAAATTTATTTTTTTTACAGGTCAAAAAAAATTCGCATGTTCTAAATGTGATAAAAAATATTCAAAAAAATCTGATTTACAAAGTCATTTATACATTCATTTAGATATAATTAATAATGTGTATACTTGTAAATCTTGCGAAAAAACGTTTGTCAATTTAACTCATTTGAAGAGACATGCCCGTGCTCATTCAAGTAAGTTTAATTATAATTATTTATATATACATATTCTTTACAAATGAATAATCTATATGAAAAATTAAATAGCTCATAACTAATATATTCGTTTTGTTTTTATTATTTTTTGCTTGTTTTTTAATTTGATTAATATAAACCTGAATGCATTTAAATTTGTTCATATTCTTTTTAAATTAAAATAATTACAAATTTTATATTATATGAATTAAGCTTTTCCATCGATTATATTAATGTTCAATTAAATTTATGTTTTGCAATAGTATAACTTCGAAATAATGGTAATTTTATTTTTTTTTTATTTTACAGTTATATACAGTACTCCAATAGAAATATAATATATATAAACATATTATTTTTTGATATTATTTAAAATAAATTAAAAATTTTTGTGAGTTAATGATGAACTGTTTATAGATGAACGTCCACATATTTGTGAGCATTGTAAAAAAACTTTTAAAGATAAATCTTTATTAGTTCGGCATTATAAGACTCATGGCAAAGAAAGACCTTTTATTTGTGCTCACTGCTCTCGAGGATTTTTAACCAAAAGCGAGTTGAGACGTCATTTAACTGTTCATTCTGGTAAGTTATATTCTTTTACTATTTTAAAGAAAATGTAATTTGTTTTTATTCAATCTCAATTAATTTATTTTCAGATGAAAAACCTTTCTCGTGTAACTTTTGTCAAACTGTATTTAGACGTAAAGATAATCTAAACCGTCATATTAGGCATCATCATAGTGAAGATGAACGTTCTAATAATAAAAATCATTCGAAAATCACAGAGAAAATAAATCTTAAAAAATCTCTATTATTAATTGAACAAAAAATGACGAAATCAAAATTAAAGTGTAAAAAATCAATTTCAAGAATTCAAAACAAAGGAACTAAAATTGCATGTATTAATTCACAAAAACAAATTAATTCACGATTAGATCCAATGGGCAATATTACTACTGTAATCAGAACAACTGGAGAAGTTAGTAATGCAGTACCTGTCATAAATGGACCTACTATAAATCGATATGAAGAAAGTAACAATGTTCCAAAGAAAACATTGACTTACATGGAACCTATACCTCCTGCAGAAGCCGTCGTTATAAATAAAAGGATTGAAGCTAAATTATATCCCCAGAGCAACATTAGTCAAAATTATTTTTTTCATGAATTTTCTAACTCCAATGATAATAATTATTTAGGTTCGAGTTCTCTGGTTCGTTCTAGTGTTTCTAATAACAATAGAAGTTTAAAATGTAACAAAGAAACAAATTCGTTTTGTGATGCATTTAATTGTAATGAAAATTTCTTAAAAAATTCATTTCTTGTACCTGATAATATTAAGCAATTAACGTATGTAGATGAATCTGAAAGTGATATTTGTTATGATAATATTGTGCAAACTAATTGTGTGTCTACAATTAAGAAACATATAATGCAAAGTAACTTTTAATCACTAATTAAAATTAAGTTTTAATCATTATAAAATATATGGATTTTAATAATAAATTCAATATGTTATTTGTCATCATTTTTATTCAATTGACTTCTACCATAAATTTCTCAATAAAAGATTAATAACTGATTGCAAAGTTGATTAATATACATCAAAATTATACTTTGAAAACAGAGTAATTAATGTAATAGGTAATAAACTTCATTATTATTAATATATATTATACAAATTTTTATAATTATTGTGAGTATATTATATTATGTTAATAATTGTTTAATTTATACTACCATATACTATGAAACAGTTGTAATATGTACTGGCTTCATCTATATAATTATATTTAATGGGTGCATTTAATTTAAACTCTGTTATAAAATTAATAAATATTAAATCACAAATTATAAATAACTATTAAATTTAAACTATATTTTTCCTTCACTGATGAGTGTGACAACTGAAAAGAATTTTATACAATCGTCAAAGTGTTCTTCAATAAATCTTAGTACTTAAAGCAACTCACATTATTTTACTGAAAGTCAGTCACAAACTCTTGTTTGCAGGCTTCTGTATCTCACTTAATGTGGAATTTTTATCCATATAGAAATTATAGCTAAAGTAGAAATGTATATGAAAGATAACTATTAATTTTTTTACACATTTGTGAATACTACTGGATGTAATATTCTATTTCCTGATATAAAATTACAGATAATAAGAAAATTTAAGTTTAATAACAAAAGAAATCAACCGTTATTAATTTGTAATACATTATATGGTTTTTAACAACAAAATTCAAACTAGAAAACAATTTATAAATTCATATAATAATTCATATAATATTGGTGTACTATTAAATATTTGATTAAAAAATAGCTATTTGAAGATATATATATAATAATGAATAAAATAAATAAAACAAATATAAATATTAAATCAATATCTAATAATAATATAATAAAAATATCGAAACATATAATCGTTTATAAAACTTATCTTTAGAATCTTTTAATAAAACGTTAAATATGGATCGAAATAAAAACACTTTAATGCAAAAGCTTCATTTTATTGATTTAACACAATTACTCTCAATTGTACCAATAATTATAAAACATTTGTAATTTTTTATAATATAAATGCGACGACAATTAGATTGTTATATAAATGTAAAATAATTAAATTGTTATTAAAACATTTATAGGTAATTTATATGGTGAATTAATACTATTGAATTAACAGAAAGATCATAAATGATATTTAAGATTATTCTTCAAGTTCACCTGCAGCCATCGCTTCTTGATAATTTTTATCTTTTCGTTCAGGGTCTAATTTGATCATATCATCAATTCTCAAAATTGTAATTGCAGCTTCTGTTGCAAATTTGAGTGATTTAATCTTAGAAATTGCTGGTTCTAAAACTCCAGCAGTTTTGTTATCTCTTACAACACCATTTATTAAGTCGAGACCAATCCTGTAAAAACAAGCATATTTATCACTTTTGTAACATGTATAAAAAGAAGTTACTTATAAACAGAATAATGTTTAAATATGTATTTATACGAACATTTATATAATATAAACTATAATATAATTAAAGACATACCATTTGAGAGAAGCATGTTCTGCTCTTATTTGATTAGAATTATGATAAGCTCTCAATTTAGCGACAAGGTCTGTTGCATCCTGAGCAGCATTAACTGCTAACGTTTTTGGAATTACTAATAAAGATCGTGCAAATTCAGCAATAGCAAGTTGCTCTCGTGAACTCTATATTTAATAAATAAAACAAATGTTGAATACATAAACATTTGTAAACTAAATGTAAAATATTTGCATAATTGTTTACATGTTAAAAACTTACAAGAGAGATCGCAAAGTTTTCTAAATAAATTGATAAAGCAGCTTCAACACAACCTCCTCCAGGTACAACATTCTTACTTTCAAGAACACGTTTTACAACGCACAATGCATCATGTATAGAACGTTCCATTTCATCACAATAATAATCATTTGGTCCTCGCAAAATAATTGAACTTGCAGTTCTAGCTTTAGGCCTAAATAATAATATAAATTATTTTCAGTTTTAATATTAAAAGAGACAAGGGT
>JABFQC010005011.1:0-12068 GCA_022817085.1 Psilanteris sp. ZL-2020 | reverse complement strand
CTTTAAATTTAAATAAATAAATATTCTTTAATTTAATGTTTTGTATAATTGCATATAATTATACAAGCATAAAAAATATACTAAATTTATGCAAACATATGTTCATGAACTTATTAAATTAATATATAGTATAAATTACCTTAACTATGACATCTTTTACAAGCTGATTACTACCATTATGTACACTAAGATAACAAGAAAAAATTTCTCCTAAATATAAATTCCTAAAAGAATATATTATTATAAAACTTTATATTATTTAATGGAGTAATTTATATTTATAAATATATATATATTAATGTATACCCAAAACTTTGAGGCAAAATCATAAATTGTCCTATAGATAATGTTTCCATTCCTTGTAAAGCTGTGCAGTCGTTCTTAAGATCATTATTTAATGTATTTTGAGGAAGATCTGATGCATCACAAGTGACTATAGTTGGATTAGCTAATGTTGGTCTTGTTAATCGCATCACTTACACAAAAACAATTTAATTTAGTATACTTTTATATATATATTTATTTTGTTTGATTATATGTTAAAACATACATAATTTCGTTATTTAATAGTTATAATTATAATACAAGAGAATGCTCAAATATATAAATATTTAATATTAACAATCTTCTAATTTAATTTCAAGATATTAAATAAACATCAATTAAAAATATATTAACTTAAATGTATAGTATTAATTATTTACTGTAATTTGATTTATTTATACCTTTTAGTGCCAACAAATAATCATTTTTGGGTTTGACTTCCATTTTCTATAAATATAATTCCTATTCTTAATTCTACAAACAATTATAAAAATTATTAATAAAAATGACAATATGAATCAATCTGGAATATACAACAATTTGACAGATAAAAGTATTTTATAGGTTATATTTTTCTGAAATAAAGAATACTGACAATATAGAGTTATCCTTATCTTATTCACATGAAAAGCAAGATAGAAAATAAATTGACTATAGAGGTATAGTGTTCGTTCAATTTCTACTTCAGTTTTTCTACTGTAATTCAAAAATGAGTTCCGTTAGAACTTTAATAAATAAACATATATAACTATTATATCTTTCTTTAAATAATATTCTTCTAAAATAAGAAAATGTTTGGATTCAATAGCAATTACAGAACGTCGTGTTTGAAAAATACGACCACCTGTCGTCCTGTCGCTATTGGCATGTTCGTTGATTACATTATTTTAAAATAATCTAAGGACGCACTTATGTAAATTGAATTGTCTGTCCTTAGATTATTTTAAAATAATGTAATAAACGAACACGCTATATATATGCGCCCTATAAAAGGTCATGTTTTTGTATTTTTCTGACTCGTGTTTTGTATTGTACTGAAAAATTGGTTGAATTTTAAACGTCATTTAGCACTTTTGTATTTGCCTAACTTATTTATTTTAATATTTTTATTAATAAATTCAGTACCGAATGCTTATTTAGGAACATGTCCACTGTTCCGTGTCCAATAGTACTAAAACAACCTTCATTTAACTTATTCAGACATAGGTATATTTTTATCTTTTACTAACATTTTACCACCAGTAATTTCAATACAAATAATTAAATGACCTTTATAAGTACCCAAAGCCCTCTACAAACAAATAATAGTATCCTGATAAGTGGAATTGTTGTTTCTTCAAATCAAATTAAAATCAAACACGAAAATCAACCAGTAGGGTAGACGCTCCGCTTTTGGACACATTAAGGATATTTTGACAATAATATATTTATTTAGTTGATAATATATGATAGGTATTCTTTTATGTTTAAACAATTAGAAAAAATAAAAATAGTAATCAAAATTTGATATATTCTGTAATATTAATTAATTAATTGAAATACACTAAAATCACCACTTTTAACATGGGTTCGTTTATATATATTGTAATAACAAGATATGAAGTATCTGTTCCAATGAATGTAATTTTTAAGTTATTAATAATATTAATATATCCTTATAAATAAATATCGATACATTATAGACTTTTAACCAAAGTTTAAGCCACATCTTAAGTGAAAAACTTATATATATAGATTATAAACCTTAGAAATTAATTAAAATTGTCCAAAAGCGGTACAATGTTCAAAAGGAGTGCACGTACCCTATAGTTAACGTGACCAGACGTACAGCATTTTGAACTCTATAAAATTTAAATTTGATGGTATTATATTCTCTAAAATACATAAAACACATTTTGTATTACAAATAAATAATATAGGAAACAATTAATAAACTAAAATTGTTATTTAATGGGGGGAGGGGGGTAAAGTGAGCATCCGTCCAGCATTGCAATTTATAATATCTGGTCACGTTACCTATAGTATACACGAATTATAAGTATATAAGTAATTAATAAATATTAAATTAATGTCAAATATCAGTCGTTTAATAATAGTCTTATAAGTTATAAGATTTGATTTTAATTTTAAATAGATGACAGTTTGATTATTTGGATTTGATTCTGCTTTGATTTTGATTTGAAGAAACGTATTTCTACTTCAATGAAATAAGAATTAATAAGGGAATAAGACTAAAGTCTATAATATCTATATTTTTCATATGAGTTATTTTTTTTATTCTCTTATTTCTTTCATTGTGTTCAAGGACGCACTGTGTATTCTCTACTGATTAGGAACAATTTAATTAATAACTAAAGTTGGTTAATTCATTTTATGCAGAAGGACATTCAAATTTCAATGAAATCTCTGAAAGAGTAAAGCAATATACTGGAGAAAAAGAAATTCATTACTGATTACAACTTCATCAGTTAGTTAAGAATACTGCCACTTTATAGTGATTCAAGGTGCTAATATATCAGTTTACTTATAAGTTTACTTTTATTATAACAATTTATATTTTTAATTTAATGAAAAATATCACTTATTATAATTATAAGTAAGTTATTTAATAATTCGGCATTGCAGTAACATACTAACTCCGTTACATCAGGCTGGTCAGGCTTGAACTACCTTCAACCTTCAACGCTTGGAGAATCGCATTAAAAACAAAAGATGACATTATTGATGACAAAAAAAAATTGTGTTGGTGAACAAAATGTTCAAAATATAATTTATTCGAAATACAAAATATTAACAAACTATAAATATTTAGTTTCATAAATTATAATTTTGTTTAATATAAGAAAAATCACTTTCACATCTGTATGATGATATTCTGTGGAAATTTCTACATTATTTTCACTTTTTTTAATATTTTAATAAGTCTATAAATTATATATTCTATTCTTAATTTAGTATTTATAATTTAAATTCAAATAATGAGCGGTAAATTTGATATATGAACGCATGCGCCACACGAATAACATACTTAACCTGTAAAGAATTTATATTTTAGTAACCGCCACGGCCGTCACGGGTGCTCGATTCACTTTCTACGTTTCGTAGAAAGTACAAACTTAATTTTATTTTTCGGACGTTTGCCATTCAGAAGCTTGGTGTAAACCCCATAAACATTCTTAAAATAATGACAGCCAATAAAAGTACTCGAGAAGTACTTTTATCACTTGTAGATGACATCGAGCTCATAGCAAAGTAAACAAATTGATTAGTAATATTTATATTTGTATTATATACATTATATATATTATATATATTATATCACTTATTTTTTATAAAATATGTAAACAAATAAATATTATATAACATTTTATTCTGTTACTTGACAATTATTTGCTACAAAATTTTATTTATATTAATTAAAAATATTATAATTTTAATAATTATTATATTCTGAATTATCGTATTTTCAGAGAAATGATTGAAAACACCATAGCTCAAAAACCATTTAAACTTTCAAGTACTGAACATGCACAGTTAACTGAATTATTAGTTGCCAAAGATAATGAGCTCAAATCTACTCTTAAAAAAGCAGCTCAACAAGAAAGAATAAATTTAAAAATGGAAACACTGAAAGCTGAAGTTGATAGACAAGATAAAGATATACAACAACTTCAAAGACAGTTAAAAGAAGCCGAGCAAATACTCGCGACCGCAATATATCAAGCAAAACAAAAACTTCAATCTATAGCTAGAGCAAATAAGAGACCAGTATCCTCAGAGGAACTCATTAAATTTGCTCATCGAATCAGTGCTTCGAATGCTGTTTGTGCTCCATTAACTTGGCAACAAGGTGACCCAAGAAGACCATATCCGACTGATATTGAAATGCGACTTGGATATTTGGGACGTTTGAGTGACCTTCCTTTAAATGGCCAGATGATAGGATCACATCCTGGAATACCTTCTGATCTTCATAGACCTGGTCATCCTGCTGGAGGTATGCATTGCAAAAACAATTCTGTGCTTTTAGATTACTTAAAATGTTACTGTAATACAAAGTATTAAAATGTTAATAATGAATTTATTTCTTTGCAATTTATTAATGATTCACAAATTATAAGAAAAATTTAATATTTCAAGTTTTATATGTAATTTAAATCCAAGCAATCGTAAAATGTTGTATTGAATCATATTAAAATTATTTCTAATAATTAGTATTTATAATTAATATTGAGTTAATACAATTTATAAGTTTCAAGATTTTTTATTAAAAAAATAATTATATGACTATATATTTTGACATAACAATAATTTATCTATATTTATAATAAGATTGTTTTCAATAATATGTTAGTAACAATAATGGTTATTAATTTTATTATAACCATTTGCAGAACCACCTGTATCTCAAGCAAATCAATTTGCTTGGCATCCATCAGGAGAAATTCATATGTCAATGGGTGGACAAGGCAGTGTGGCTATGAATACTCATAAACAAGAAACTGAAGATGTTGAAGTTATGTCAACGGATTCATCTAGTAGTTCATCTAGTGACTCTCAATAATCACAAATTATCAATTTATTTATTATTTATTGCAATCCAATTAACTGCACTTTTTGTACGATTTATACTTTTAAATATTATATTACTAAAAATTGTTAAGACAAATTATATCCGTTTTATTACAATTCAGTATTTCATAACAATCCTAATTATACAACAAAGTGTTTCTTTAATATAAACCTATAGATTATATAATATGTACTTATATTGAATATTTTAAAGATAATAACGAAATAAATTCTTTATTTTTTTACAATTTAATTTTACAAGTATATTTATAGAAAGAACTATCAAATAATTATATTCAGAAAGTATCGACAATATTTAATAATTTACAGATTTATAGTAAATATCATATATTGATTTGATACATTGATTTATTGTGATTATGAATTTTCAATGAAACATTGTATCAAAATGAATAATTTTTTTCAAACGTGTATTTCAATAAAAAAATTTATACTTAAGTATATAACAATGTAACATATTTTAAAAACAATCTATAGAATATTTTATAATTTATTCACTTCATTCCAATTTTACTCCATACACTATATCCTAATAAAAAATTATATAAGAATTAAAAGTAATAATTTGTCCAATTCATCGTCAGAAAACATCTTTTCAGGATTTGCCTGAAATAGAAATACATATATCAAATTACAGGCAATAATACAAAAAATAAATTTATTTATCATTCATACATACCATTTCAACAGATTTATTGAAATCATTTTTTTTAAATTTTATATTTCCATTTTGAATGCTTAAATTGAATAATTCACAATCTTTATTTAACTTTTCTGAATTTTTATATAGTAATAATTCTTCCAATTTCTTAATGGGGAATGATGAATTTGTAATATTATAAGCCGAACTCATAATCAACAAGGCTTCTCTAAAATATTTAATGTATTTAGTCTATAAATATTCAATATATTATTGTTAATAAAAGAAGTGTAATAATATTATATTTTAATTTAAATTTTAATATGATATATAAATAGGTGATAAATTTTTAACTTAGTTGAATTATTGAAACCCTTTTCAAATTAATTTTGTTATATGAAAATTATACTTGAGAATTTATATATAAATTTATAGATATAAATATAATTAATAATTTAAATAAATTAAAAATATATAAATGAATTACTACAATATCTTCTGGCTTGATGTCCTGACCAAAATATATGTAAGAAAATTAAGCTTTCATTAGTTTATGAGGATAATGTATAAACATGAATTTGTAATTATGAAGTTTTTCAATTGTCAAATTTTGTTGCTACACAAGACACTTCGAAAGTTATAATATTAAAACATTATATAATTTAAATTTATTTTCTATTAATGCTTATATATATATATATATATATACTTTATTATTTATTAAAATATAAATACTTAATACCTTCGAATTATACTTAAATTACAAAATGCGATACATTTTAATAGAGGTGGAAGTAATTTTATTAAACGACATGTTACCACATAATTTTTAAAATGCCATGCAAATGAAATTTTTAATGCCAATTGCACTTCTGTAGAGTTCCTATAAGTGTAAAAAACACAATAAATATGTTATTTAATCATTTACTTCAAAAAGTAATTCATAATTTTTCATATATTCTCTTTACCATATATTACTATAATAATTGATATTATAAAAATGAATTGTATTAAAATTTATAATACCTCAAATCTTCACTGAGTGATAATCCTCGTCTCAAACCTATCGTTTCACCTAATCGTAATAAAATATATAGAGATTCCATTTCTACTCTATTATAACCATACACAATTGATTCTGTATTTTCACTTATATCCAAATTAATTGTTGATGGGCACTTTTCAAACTCATCATATATCATAATCAGTTGTTCTATACAGTCTTGTAAATGTTTCATATTTATTTTGGGATCATATTGATCTATTTTTCTTTCACATAATCTACCAGAGAAACATTTATATTATTTAAATTTTATATTAATTTAACATAAAGTAATTATTAGTACCTTTGCTGGGCATATGTATGAAATCTAATTATATGCTCATAAATGCACATACTAGTGTTTAAGTCTAACTGTTGAATAACTAAATCTTGTCTAATTGCTCTTAACCGATCAAATATAAAATCATAAATAATTATCCAATCACAGTCTTTCTTAATTGCAATCCTAAAAAATTATTACAATATAGAAATAGTATAAGCTCAATTTGTAAAAGGTACATAAAGAATTTATATGTATATGTTTATAACAATAAATAGCAATTAAATTCACTTTATATTAAAGATATTTTTTTTGACTAAATTATTTATAAACAAATAATTTATATAAATAAATGATTGTAAGAGAAATATAAATGTATTCATATAATCATTAATTAATCTCGGTTAAAATACGAAATATATAAACCTATTACTCTGTAAATAAATAATTAATTGTCATCAAAAGTACTGGTCCTGGTCTCAGTTCATCACTTTGAAGCATATTTCTTCCTGCTGCAGGTCGATTGAAACATTTTACTATTTTTGAAAAATCAGCTTTTGGTCTTTTCATATATTTTGTTGACTGGTCTATTTCAAACATGTGAAGTAATCCTTCTTTTTCTCGTCTTTTAAATATTAATTTTTCAATCATTATTATATATTATATTAATCTTTCATTTTAAGTAAAATATTCTATTATTATAAATATTTTAAATAAACTTACAGTATTGATTCTTTTAGAGGACACATCATATAACATTTTCCACGTATAGTTTCTGACATTTTGATTATTAAGGTTTTAGTTTAATTACTAGATTGAAATCTATAAATGAATAACAAAATAATAGATTAATAATTAATCTTTTTGTTTATAAATTAAAACAATAATATTCTAATTTGTTTGTCCTTTACATAATAATATGAAGTGTCTATTCAGATGGAAATTGTATATAAGAGTATATACATGTGTATGTAAAACGGTGTATTAAAACTATTAGAGTTAACTTAAGAGCATTTTAAATAAATTTAAATAATACATAAAACAAATTATGTACTAATCGAAGTATTCGTGAATATACACCTGGAATGCAAAACTTCTCCTGCATCTCTAATGAGAGAGTGGAAAAAGATTACCTGCATTGGCAAAATTTTGGCAAAAAATGTTACATATTTATAACTAGATGCCCAAATAGAATTTAGGCTCCTCAAGAAAAATATTTTTTTCCTAATATTTATAAGTATACACTTAAACTCATAGCTTTGTAACTATATGTAAAAATAGTTAAAAAAAACTTGTAATGAACATATATTTATTTTAGTAATTAATTTTTTTAATCAATCATAGTTTATATTAATAAAGTGCAATGATAATAATTAATAGTAAAAATAATAATAAAAACGAACTAACTTATATTCTGAATCAAGGATTTATTTTTCAAGAATAATTAGTCAAATAATTTTAATATATTCTCTTATGTAAACTTATAGATATTCTAATTTACACTTGTATACATTCTTACATACTCTTTCCATCCGAATAGAATTATACATAATTATTAAATTTAATATATATTTTTAATCTTATTAAATGTACTAAGACCATAATATAATTTATAAAGAATATTAAAAAATATTAAAATAAATAAATTGATTATATATATTACACAAAATTCAGATTTTCTTCTCCACATTTAGCATTGAAAATGGTAAAGCTTCAAAAATATAATTTACTTGTAACTACTAACATTATTATGTATAATAAGTGATATTTTACAGAAATAATTTTGTATACAAAATATAAATATAATTACGAAATATAAATAATTACATATAATTATAATATATAACTTTGACAATATTAATAGGTATTAAATTGTATCAAAATTATTGCTTCAATTATGAATTATTCAAATGTGTATTTTTCTTTCCATATTTCACAATTTGTGTGTTATTTTCAATTTTTCGTTTTGAGTTGTTACTTTACATCACTAACAATTATTTTTTATGTATATATTTATAATTTTCTCCAATAATAGTTGTTCATTATTTTTTCGTTGTCTTTAAGGCTGAAAAAATGTACATACAACAGTCGTCATGATAGTCAAACATTTATTTACATTATGATTTGATCATAATAAACTTCTGTCTACAAATATATAGTCTAATTAGCGAATTACCAATTAACGAATCGATGTTTATAATATTAAATTAATCACAAAAGAAATTCGATAATTTCAATACCATACGTTAACATCAACGAAGATGAGAAACTCAACATCCACGAAACTATACAAACAAACTCTCACTATCAATTTTGAAGAGGCAAACTAAACTACAAAAAATTTACTATGAAAATCAATTTTCAAGCCCGCTAAAGTGGCTACTCAACACCGACCACCAATAACAACTTCTCTTCGTCGTTCCAAAGGTTCCAATCGTGCGAATCAATATAAAATACCGGCATCCAATGACCCAAACAAACAACGCTTACAACAATAAAACCGTAAGCCGACGATTTGCCGCGGGAAAAATCGATGTAGGGATCTACACTTGACAACCTTACCGATCTATGCTCTGGCACTCTGGCAGTTGTACCACGGCTGACCTGAAGTGCCGGAGCCTGATAGTTCCAATTGCAAAACACCCAAGTGACACCGTCGTTACGTGAGTAGCGTCCGACGAGCCGAATCTCATCGAATCATTCATGAGCATTGAGCCCTTACGCATTCATATTTCATACGAAAAACGCTATATTGAATTCGCTCTAGTAATACCTCCTGTAAAGATGTATTTAAAATACAATGATTGTTAATAGTCTCGCCATTATATTTGGTGTTATAATTTGTTATTATTGTTAACACGTAGTCACGTATCCCAGTTTTAATAAATTGTAAATTTTTTAATGCCGTGCAGTTGTCTTTTATATCTAACCGCCACCAGCGAACGCGCGCGTGTCACCATCTATGAGCGCCTCGTCGAACCGCGTGGATCAGCCTTAAGCAAAGCCCGCGGATCGCGGACGCCAATTGTGCGAATGCTCCTTACTTCTCGGCGGTCACGCACACAATTATGCCTTCAACGTCGCTCCAATATGCATGTACTGGCTGCGCTGGCCGACACGGCCGATACATTGATATACGCGCGTGTGTATACAGGCTAGTGCACGCGCGGGTGTAAGCGCGAATCAAAAGAAACACCAACACAGAAAGAAGCCAGCGAACGCGAGTCACAAGTTTCGTACGATTGGGCTTGGATTAGAGGGAAACATCGACAGATGGCAAAGTGTTATGATTGACCGTGTAAAAGATGTAAAATTACGCACGCAGGAGAAAGCGCACCGTTCGCGGAGCTAACGAGCAGTGCGGTAAGCGGGACTGTTTGCGCACGGAATGCGCGGAAAGGACGCGGGTACGAGCGCGCACAAGTGGATAGCAGCAGCAACGACGACGAGTTCGTAAAACCAACCTTGTAGCGCGCGAGAGGCGCACGACTGGAACATGGCGTTTGTTTGGCTCGCACGAAACGAGCGCTCGTGAACGCGACCGCGACCGAACGTAACTGTGTTGCGCTTCTCGCTGACGATGCGTGTTCGGCACTGGCCGTGGACTGTTGCGGACCACTGAACCGAGCGCACAAGCGGAAAAATGTCGTCGCGCAGTTGCACCAAGTCTTACGGTCGGAAGGTTAATAGCGTTGCGCCGAGCAGCATCCAGTTTGACAAGCTCTTCCGTGAGAACAGCAACCGACCGTCCGCGGCCAAGTCCGCGGGCACGGTCGGCAAATGGGGTATCACCTCGTTCACGTCCATTCGCAGCACCAACATCAACGGTAATAACTAAATACCCTACCCGCATAACCGACGTCTCCCTTACTTTTACTTTCGGGCTTTGCCTTTGGTTAACCAAAACATAGGGGCTGAACGCTGTCGCGCGAATGCTCTTATTTCTTTTTTTTTCTTTCTGTCTCTCGCTATTCCATTTTGTCCATTCCCTCCGCTTAGGTTATCCGCGCATCTTTGCAGTTAAGTGACTTCAACGTTTGTTTACCCGCGTAATTAAGTTGCGACAGGTTTTATGGTTTTCGTCGATCCGCTGGCTTTTGGAGCATTTTATTTTTAGGTTTAATCGCGCTCCATTGCGTGTATAAACACACCGTTGACTTTTGTTTCATTTCAATCGTTTAACTCGATCCAGCACTTTCTCTCTGCTCCAATTTTAATTCTGTTCTTGGTATTTCATTGTTTAAAATGTGTTTTGTACGTTTGTTTCGTTAATTGTGCGCGTTTGATTTGTAATCACCATGTGCGTGTGTGGGTTTGTGTGTTTGTGTGCGCGCGCTTGTGTGTATATTTAATAAGTAGGTTTTATAGAGACTTTGTCTTTGAGCCTTCTTTTCAATATTCATCAGTGGCGTTGCTTTAGCTTGCTCAATGACAAACGCTAAAACAATATGTTGCATTTTTATTTATTTATTGCTGGCAGTTTGAGTGCGCCCAATCGATATTTATTTGCCATTCACTAAAAGACACTTTAATCTGTTCATTTGCTTAATGAAAAACGCTCGATTATTTAACATAATTTGTTGTATACGCTTGGCTTATGAGTTGTGAGATTATTTAAATTTTATGTTAAAATAAATGTTATTAAATTATCTGTTTATCAACCAATTAGTTTCTATTCATAATTTATAATGAAAATAATAATAGTAATGATAACAGCAAAGTTATATATATAATACATCCCTGTTAATTATTCAGACACACATTGCATTATTAAAGATAAAATTAACAATTATGTATTATTATTAATCATTTTTGTTAGTTTATTGATTATAGAGAAATTATTTAAATTATTATATACTGCAATTATGTTTTATTACTGTGAGCAATGGTAATATAAGAATGTATATGTAACTGGCTATTAATCCAGTTTACCTATAAATTACTATACTTTAATAATTAACAATTAAAGGTATTAATTTTGTATATATTAGAAAATATTTTATTACATGAAGTATATACATTTTATGTACATGTATTCTGACTGCTCCGATTTTTTGTTATATTAAATAACGCCAATCCTGATGATTATAATAAACAACTTATTTAATCGAAGGAATCATTTGCCTATTTAGACATTCTTGAAATTGGAGCAATGATTTTATCTTATTATTCATGGGTACGTTCAGATG
>JABFQC010005010.1:0-12069 GCA_022817085.1 Psilanteris sp. ZL-2020 | reverse complement strand
GTTATTTAAATTAATTACAAGAAACAAAATAATTACTAATTCAAATTCAGTGTATTATTATTAATTGTTATGAAACTAACCTTTAGTCTGTAGTTATAAAATATAATATTAGAAACGACTGTTTCACATCAATATTTAAAATGGTTACGTTTTTAAAAAGGAAACAATGTTGTTGTTGTACGTCAGATGTGTATTGATGAGAGTGTGTATGATGATGTATGTGTGTAATATGATAATCATACTAATGTCAAGTAATAATTAAAATTTGATTATATCATTATATATTTTGTTTAAATTTTCTGTGTCTATTTGTTTATTTAATGTGTGGTATTGGGTTTTATATGTAACATTTCAGATATGTTTCTCTTATAATAATTTGATTCATAATCTAAAATGTTAATATCATCCCATTTCATACTATGATTTTTTTTCAATTATATGGTTAGTAATGACATTATGACGATCTGGGGGGAGTTTATAGTTGTTAATATGTTCTTTTAATCTTGTTACAAGTGTTCTGTTGGTTTGACCTATATATTTAGCTGGGCAATCTTTACAATCAATTTTGTATATTACATTATATTGCGGAATTATCAAGTTTTGAATGAGATAGCAGAATATGACAAAAAATTAACAAAAAATGAATGTTTTGAAATGCATAACACTGGAAGATGGTAGTTTAATGGCAATGTTTGAATAGACAATATGAAAGTCATTGCAACAAGGAGTACTACTATAATTATAGCAAGTACGACAAGGATAGACGGAGAATGTAGCGGAACTACGTATTTAGATCATTTAGGAACCTGGAGCAATATTTTTGTAACATCAACTATTAAGGTGACCTTACGACTATTTAAAGCAATACTTGACATGGGCAAGGATAAACTGACGGTACCAGAAGGAGTTAGAAGTCATTTTCTGGACAGCCATTGCTTCGGAAGCAGCGGCGAATACAATTATTAGGACACCTATAAGATTCAGGACTGTGATTTAAAGCAGTTTGGACTATTATATTCGGGAAAGGCTATAAAAATGGAAGATGATAAATTAATACAACCGCAAGTGGTGTATTCAGTCACTGAAAATGAAATTACGTAAAATGAACAGTATGAGAGAAGGTGGGTACACGTTATATAGGACTGAGCAGTTGTTAATAATTGAGCTAGCCGCTGGAGAAACCTTTTTCAAAAGAAAAAATACAATGACTCATGACCTAGACATGTTTTCTTATATAAATACAAAATGTAGAAAGACACATGAAGGATAAATTGGTAAAAATGTACTTAGATATAGTACTACATTTATGTAAATTTGAAAGACAAGTTCTAAGGAATGCTTTGGGAACTATCAAAAGTGACTCAGAAGAATTTGCATATACCGTGATGAAGATACCCGGATATTGGCTATCATGGCAGGAGAGCTTGCACACATAATACAATCTCAACCCGTGACTGTGGATTATAGGAATTCTAGAGGATGCTATATGGAGTTTCCTGTACTTTGGAGATACAATTAAGATAAGATATTATATATACCAATATGTAAAATTAATTAATTGATAACTCAATTATATTAAATGTACCGTTTTTCCATTATAATAATATGTTTAATGCGAATATAATTGTTGTATTAAATAGTTAAATTGATAATTTGTCTTTATATAGGATTCTATTAATTAACAATCAATTAATTAAAAATGAAATATATTAATTATAATTTCCATACCAACGAAATAAATAGGTTTAATGATATAATGTCAAAGTAAATAGTTAAAATTGACTATTTTTGTTTATTAATTAGAATTAATTACTTAATTTGAGTAATTAATCATGAGTATCACCAACATATGTTAAAATTAAGCATTGTTATAGATACGAATTCTAATAAGAATTGTTCATAGGATTACATATACATATATTTTGTTTTTCTTAGGTTCTCTTTGTAACGCGTGGGTTTCGCACGCGTTCCTTCGCCACGGGATAGTAAACGCAAAAAAAGGAAACAAAATGCAAAATAAGGCAGCGATATTTTCTGAAATGAGCAGCCTCATTTCCGATAAACCAGTCATCCTCTCCTCCTAAGGTACGGTATCGGTAGTAGCATCTGTGAGCTTCGGAGCCTCCTCCACACCCGCGGTTTTCATTGGACGAGGGTTCCTACCGACGTTTAAGAAAGCAGGGCTCGTTTGTATAGTAAAATGATAAGATGTGTTATAGGCAAATTAGAACTCGGATACGTGCCTATCCCATTCCCTATGTTCTCGATCGGTAAATGCTGTAATCATAGCTTTCATTACCCGATTTACACGTTTGACCGGGTTTGATTGGAGGTGATTAGGGGGCGTAGTCTGATGCTGCATCTCCAGAGTCTCGCAATATTGACTCACCTTCGAGTTCCGGAATTCGGTGTGATTGTCAGATAGAAGAGTTTTAGGTGTACCCCAACAATTTACCATATTATCCAGTAAGATCGTAACCACGCTCTTACCAGTAACTTGGCGGAAAGGGCGACATTCAATCCAACGTGTAAACAGATCTTGGGCGATAATCAGATAGCAGTATCCTTTCTGCGCAGAAAAGGGCCCATGATATCTATAGCCACCACCGTCCAGGGTTCGCCAATCGCACGGTGACGCAATAATCCGGGGGTGGGAGTTTGGGGAACTTTGTTTCGTTAGCAAACTTCACATCGCAGCACACATCGGATGGTTTCTCGCACTAACCCCGGCCAGTATTAGTGTTGACGGAGACGGTAAATGGTCTTCTGAAACCCGAAGTGACCCCATTGCGGTATGACATATGATTCGCGAAGTACGGTACACCTATGCATTTGAGGCACAACCATTTTCCAATCAAGGTCGGTATCGATAAGGGAACTCAAATACGGTAACGATACTTTCACATATAATCCGGTAACGGTACGGTTTCCGCTGTCGAGCTACACCCCAATATCTCTTCATCATTTTCCTTCACCCGAGCTAATGCGTCAGTTACACAGGACGGAATCGTTTCGCGCATTTGTGGGTCTACGCCAAGTTTCCGAATGACAAAGTCCCGAAAAATGAAATAAAGAATACAAATCGTGGAAGGTTAACCGATCACTGCGTATATATTACAATGTATGTAATTGCATACGTCGTCACTAGGTGTCTCGTAATGTTAAGTTATATTTAGCTTATGAAAAACAAGAATGCTTTAAAAATGATTAATGTAATAAAATAAAAATGTGATAAATAATAAATACTATTATACACTGAATATTCATATTATAAAAATAATATGAAATTAAAGAAACAATATTAGTATAAACGATTTTTTTTCTTAATAATGTATAACTTCTTAACCAAAATTTCTTAAAAATATTATGAATTGTATTTATTTATAATATTATTATTTAATGTAAATAAATTTGTTTAATGTAATTAAGTTTGATGTAATAATATTATTTATTATTATTATTATTTTTAATTACACTTCTCTACCAGATAAACTTTTTAAAAAAACTTATTTAAAAAAATATAAAGAATTTGTTGTTTCAGTTGAAACTATTATTTTTTATTTTATTTAATTGTTATAATTATATACAAATTTATTAATTACATTTGTTAATAAATATTCATATTTTTGCATCTAATTATAATCAACAGTCTGCGACATCTGTCGTACAGCAATTAAACTATATTCACACTGTACTTCGACTTTATGTTCTACAACTCATTAACTACGTTTTCGGGACTTTGTCATTCGGGAACTTGGCGTAGACCCGCATTTGTGTATTGAATGAAGAACTGCAGTTTTATAATCCACTGTACGTGGTATAGAGTAATTTATGACGGGGTTCGACTTCACAGGAACAATATGGAGGCCGTCTCATCTACAAGATAAACTAAGTAACGAACACGTGAACGACAAAATTTACTTTTGTCTGTATTGATTGTTAAATTCGGGCTCCGAAGATTCCGTAACACTATACGCAACTGCCGAAGATGATCTTCGAAGAATTGGGTGAATTATATCATCTATTATTCAATTATTTATTAATTGTTTACTAAAACGGTAAGGTATCGGTAACGTTAAGATAATAATATAAATTAATTTTTTCGACATAAATGGAAAGTAAAATTCAAATTTAAGTTTCCAAACAAAACATTCTTTGAAATAATAGAAGAAAATAACGTTCGAAATAATGTATGAAAATAATGAAAATAGTGAAATAATAATGAAAATATATGTATTTAAAGAGAATTTTTTTTGTAATTAAGCCTGACCGTTGAATAAGAATGTAAAAAAATAAAACTTCAAACCATTAAAGAATGGTAAAGAGAGGAAAGCCTCTCTTTCCCTTCACCCCTCTTTTTCTTTTTTTTTGTCGCTCACTTTCACGTACAAAAGAAATGTTTATCTAACAGGATTGTTGTTAACAATCCTGGCAGGATCGCAAATGTAACACGTGGGTTTCGCACGCGCTCCTTCGCCACGGGATAGTAAACGCAAAAAAAATAGCTAGTGGTCGGATAGCCAGCCATACGCCCGTGGGAAATAATAATGTACGTAACAAAAAAAGGCATAACGCACGACAATTACTACCCCGTGAAGTGGACGATAATGCAAATGGTCCTCGGATAACGCACTATAATTAATTAAAAAAAAGTTCCACTCAGCGTACTTACAGAAAAATAAGAGAAAGAATCACGGTACACTACGGGAAGGCACAGAGAGAGAGAACGGTCCAGTACAACGCATCTATTGTAATTCGCCGCCCTGAGCTTTCTGCTCTCCAAAAACCTAAAATGCCCCTCTGACCGAATCACGGGCGCTGATCCCCTCTATCAGGCATCCCCACAATTCAAAAGCGATGCGATAGTAGCAACCTCAACTGCGACAACAGACAATTACTCAGTCAAAAAGCAGTCTGTACGTCTGATTATAAATTTTAATACGTGACGAAATAAGCGTCACGTAACATCTTACTTAATATTTATATATACTAATTATATATAATAAATATATACTAAAAATATTTTTCTAGCAGTAGAAATATATAATTACTAAAATAAATATATAAAATGAAAAAGTAAGTAAATGAAAAGAACAAAACATAACTGATTCAAAATTGTGGAAACTAATTTAATATTATTATTAGTTAAATACTATTAATACTATTAAATATTATTATTAGTAGCGCTTGAATTGATACAAAAATGTTTTGCACTTATTAAATATATAACTAGGCATAAGAAAATCTTTAGAATAACTTATGTTATAGAGTAAATTCATACTATTGGATAAACATAATTTGATATGTACCGAAATTAGTGTAACAATTATTGTATATTAAGTTTAAGTTCATGTTGAATTTCAATGTTTTATTAAGAAAATTGTACACCAATATATAATTTTTGATTGAAATCTGATCGTGAATATTGCATGAGTAATATCTAAGTTAAAATGTTAAAATTCCTAAGAATTCGCATTCTAATTGATTTTTATTACATTTCTTAACATTAGTTTAAAATGCGATAAAATTATATTGAGTAATTTTATACAAACTAAAAATCATACATATAATGATTGTAACCTCTATCATGTTAGTACTACATTGATAAAGATTATGAAGACTATACTCTTGCGATACAAAGAACCTAATATAAGGATAAATTTGACATTATTATAGCAAAGAGTTGAATGATATTGATAATTAAATAATTCGTTCTGTACAAACAACTTCACTCAGGTTATCGGATAAGCTAAAATAATTAACAAACGATATAAAAAATAAGAGATTATGGTAAGCTAAGATGTTGATGACTTAAGTTTGAAAATAATACTTATTGATCAATCTGAAAATTGGGAGGTGTTACAGTATGCTGTATACTCAGCAATACTTATACAGACCGTTTATCAGGTCCAGACGCATGTCGCCAGTATGCCTAAATATCTACTTTGACGTAGAATTTTGGTAACCCTAGTATGCTATTTGTCTGATGTAAAAGAAACAAACTGAATTTGTTTCCTACAATTGCACTACAATTGCACTAGACAACAGCGAGAGAGGCTGGTTCCCGGTTGCACATGCTGCAGTGCTTTTCATTAAATTACATTTTGTCTTTTGTAGTGATAATAGAAAGCAAATTCTTAAAAGTAAAATTTGTTTTTTCTGCTAAGGCCCTAAACCAGGGGAAGTGGTTAACTCTGAAAAAGAGTATAAAATTATTTTCTTTCATAATTCTTTTTGAGAAACTAAGTATGCTCCACTTCCCTAGAGAAAGTGTATCTAAATATTGCCAGCCTGTGTATAGAGCACCGCGAAAAGGATTTAATTTTGAAGATAAGTTGTTAAAATCACGAAGAATGAAAAACAAGCCACGTTCTGTGATGACAAAATTCTTTATTTAGAAGTTAAACTGAGAATAGTGCTTTTTCATAATGATCATATACAAATAATATATTTTCATTATTAAAAACTAATAGGTTTTGGGGATTATTTTTTGCTTATTTCTTGAGCTAATAATTCTGTAGAAAAATTTACCAATAATCGGAAGCTCTAGTATTTCTGATATTTCTGATATCTAGTACATCGAATAAAGAAAGTTTGCAAAGACAGCTATGCCAACCTATCGTCAACTTGTCTAGCTAGTCACAGAAACTGTGGTATAATCAAATAAAGGTAGCATATCTGAATAATTGACGGTAAAGCCAACGTCATAACTAGTTCAGGGAATAAACTGGTAACCAACAGTGTTACGCTTCATAAGTAGACGGAAAATGGCCGATATTAGTACGTCTCCCAGTATAACTGCACACAAGGTCAATCAAGAAGATGACTATCTATTCATAATAAGAAAATAAAACTTCTTCAAAATAACTATAACTTCGAAGTACGACATTTCCGACGTGACCCAAGAATAAGAGTTCCACGCTGATAGTTTGCTCTCGTGGATGAAGTTTAGTTTAGGTGCCTAGAGTCCTAAAGTACAATTAGGCTCACTCATTTACTAGTGAGATAAGAACAAGACGAGAAACTAGATTGTGGGAGCCTAGTTGACTGCAAGAGCATGATATCTGGACTAGTTTGATACAAATCAGTCCCGCAAACTCGTGACGAAAATAAGTCTTACTCACAATACACCAGAAATCAATAATAATAATTGTTAAATATTATTAATATAAATATACTTGTATGAAAACACATGAATTCATGTTATATCTATAATACATTTGAAAAATAAATAATGATTTTAAACTATTCATTTGGGTTAAATTTAATGTATTATATAACAAATATTATTATATTATTATTATTATTATTATTATTATTATTGTTATTATAATTATTAATATTTAAACACTTTATATAAATATTGACAATATATTTAATGCTGATTTGTTTACGCAGTTTCTAAAATTAATTATAAATTAGTATAAGTATATAAGTATATTTATAGTTTACTATTTATAACTTATATAAGTTATAAGTATTTATTTTACTTGTTTATTGATTGATTTTAAATCATATTAACCCAGGAATTGGCGCGTAGTTATCGAACCTCTTTGTTTATCAACAAAAATGTCACTCGATTATTGTTTATCTGTCGGTCGAAAAGACCATACACTCCTACTCCCGTGTTAAGCAATAACTGACTTATAAACGTTTTTCTTAAATACTTTATTTTATAAGATAACATTGATATAATTTCAAATTTAGTCAAAAATCTAAGTAAATCTTGTTCAAAAAACATTGATTAAAACATTTAATTTGAAATAAAAAATTTGGTCAAATTTTTGTCAAAATTTGAAATAAGAAATTATTCACCTACATATATTTAAAAAAATTGTTGATAAAATTTTATTCGAAAATATTAATTAAAATATTTGATTTAAAGTAAAAAAAAATTACCAAATTTTTGAAGTGAGAAATTGTTAAGAATCATGTGATCCTTCGGTAAGGATATGATGATAAACTTCCTTTACTGCTATTTCACTTGATTTGGTTGATATAGTTAAGGCTGAAAAGTCTTGAAGAATCTGATGAAACTCATTTCCACGACTGCAGGTGGTCAAAACTGTGGCGACATGACAATTACTAGTCCCTGTGGTAACAGACAAAGAAGTTACAGGATCTCGAATTGTTTTATAATTAAGGTCAACAAATCTGAATATGCCAAAAGATCTACTCCCATTATAGGCCGTGCAATATCAGCAATTATAAATGACCAGGTAATATATCTTCGAATGCCAAGGTTAAGTGTAAGGATTCGTTGTTCCTTACAATGGTATACGAATGGTTGCTCCATTTGCTGCATAAAGTTTAACCGTAATTTCTCGATTATGATTATATCATAATCGTTTTAAAAATAATATATTTTTTTACTCATTATATTTTTTATAAAATAGTATATTTTATATATTCTTTTTTTATTTCTAAATCAAAGCAAATGTTTACCGAATTTAGGTTTATTTAGTTCCACCTATATAAGATACATTGTTTCGAAGTCAAGTCAGTTATTTTTTTCATTCCCCTCTTTTGGTACGGTAATCTCTCGTCGGCGACTCATCCATTTAATCGCGATAAAGTTTATGTGTAACTGTCGCATCGTTACGCATAGAACTTCGCCTTCGAATCTCATTCTTGGTGCAGTTTTCGTCTGCCATCAACGACCTTAAGCAGGATATGCTTTTTTCATTCAGGATCCTTTCTTTTTCACTTCCTTAAATCAGCGGCGTGAAAATCTCGTCAATGACAGTTCTATTCTTTTAAACATTGTTCTGATCAAATAGCGAGCACCGTGAGCCCTTTGGTCTGTCGCCGTTTCTGACCAATGTACTTTTTTAACGCATCGCGAACCTTCGTGCAGATCGGACCTCGTGGGTGCATTTGTGCCGCTTTTGCTGTGAGCCGATACCGAAACCGCGTTATATTCCGTCTGAAATTCGTTTAGCATAATTGTCGTCCGTGTAGGTCGTATTCTTTTGGCCGTTAACGCGCTGTCTCACGTGCGTTGGGAGTAAGAGCGGAAGTGACCGTTTTCGAACGCAAGGTCGCTTCCGGAAAGACTACACGACCTAACCCGAAAAAACTGCGCAGGGTTTGCTTCCTATCTCATTTTTTCTAGTTTTATGAGAAACGGTTCCTCTACAACAGTTTAATCATTGTGTAAGTATTCATAAATCTGTACCGTAACCCACGTAAAAATTTAGTAAGTTTTATCTAGTTTTGTAAAGGCGCTAAGTAGGCTGAGGATAGGTGAACTTATCTGGTTCAAACTTGCAAGTAGTTCTCGATACGCTAACCAGAAAAAATAAAAATTGAAAAATTACATTTTTTTCAATATATATGTTTTTACAGGTAAATATGCTGATTAACTGCCAAGATAGAAAAACGTGGACTCAATTTTTTCTCCATGTTCTATCCATGTTAATGAGTTTATTCATGTTGATAAACAATGTATCAATTATATATAAATCGTATGGCATACTCTAACCTATCATTTTTAAAAACGTTAATAAAATTGCTGAACCAGAATAGTACATAATGGATTTCTATTGCGGTCACATATGTACCCAATAATGGATAAATCTGATTTACCAATTTGATTTAATCATGATTGTCTAAAAATTGAATCTGAATGCGCTTATAGATCTTGTAATTATAGATTAAGACAATATTTTAAAAAGTTGATTATTGTATAGGATGTTTTTAAAGGTCAATATATGTTTATATATTTTACAAATTTCACATATATCATTATTATAATAATATAGTTATACAGTGTATTAATAATAAAATATTATTCGATATCAATTTTTATCGTTTTGTTAATTTTTTTATTAATTTGTTAATAAAAAATAAATACTCATTTGTTAATACTTTTATATTATTTAGATTATAAATTATATAGGTTACGTGACTTAAATGCAAATATCAATGTTTGTACATAAAATCTTTAGTATTATTTATAGGTATATGGATTTGTATATTATATTTCATTAATATTGAATATTTTATAAAAAAAATAATGATTTGCAATTGTTGGTTATCCAAGTATTTTGTTCTATGGTACCAATAATAGCACCATCATTGGTGATTTACATGGTGACCATCTGATTTATAAATGATGAATATCTAATGCGGTCGTAAATTATATCAATAATGCACAATCGGTATAAATCACATGGAACCATTATGGACAAATAATTGACAAATCTGGGTGCTTATATAATAGATAGTGTTGTTAACGCACATATCATTAAAATAAATAATTTAGTATTTGCTGTTATCATAATTTCATTTAGAAAATGATATAAATAATAGGAATAGCAAATGAACATATAGTTTAAAATGGTTACAGAAATATTTCACTTCCAATTAATATGAACGCTAAATAATCACAACTTACCTTGCATTTGTGGCAACCTGTTCTAAGACCTTTGGCCCTTGTTTTTGAATGATGTTATCGTCCGCTTGCGCACTATGATGCTTTCTATAATAAAATCGCCATGCAATACTCTGAGATTATTTTGTCCTTTAAGGATCTATACTCTATATGGATGATAAAATTATCTCCGGGCATTCGTTTTGTCGGCTAAGCGAGGCCCAGCCCACTGACACGGTCGTATCTTTCCTACATATGCACATTTTATTTAAGAATCCTATTCCGTTAGGGGCGCTAGTAGTATGCCGATCGGTTTTCTGAATAACATGTGTTACGCAATTATGTTTTGTTTTCTATGATATTCTGTTTCTTATAGTTTCTCATTAATTGGATATTGCATTTTGTTAAATAAAAGAACAAATGAATTACTTCAAACTATAAATAAATTCGCAAAATATAAAAATCAGCCTACAAAAAATAGAAGTAAATTTATAAATTGTAATAAAATATACACGTACATATATAGGACTTTAATAGATGCGAAGTAAAAACGTTTTCAGAAATCTTCCAAACGGTGAAGATATTAATCATGTGTTTTTAAGTCAAATGATCATCGATCCACCTACTACTAGCACCCCTAGCGGAATTGTATTTTAAGATTCTAATGAAAAATTCTCGTGTCACTGGACTGGCGAGGCCCATCGATTTAAACCCCATTAAACCCCGTTATCCTTCCTCTATTTATTCCATCTATTTGTGCTATGGTGTTTTGTGGCTCTTAGGTAGAAGTAATATACTGGAATTTTCTTGGGGACCACTCCTAGAAATTTTTTATAAGCACAGCAGTTTCACTTTACAATTGGACGTTCAACGACACATCTGAAGTACTCCATCAGTCTATCTACTCGTTCCTACCGCGTTCGATCCAAAATTTGACTGCGTTCCGCGTCGTGGACCGTTGTTATTTTACCATATTTTAATCCTGCATATTTTTTTACATTATATATGTGTATATTTTCAATGCTACGCGGGAATTTCATTAACAACGCTTTTGTTATTAGTTAGTTTATGTGACGTATCGTGTGCGCCACCGCGTTCCATCTAATATTTGACTGCGTTCCGCGCCATGAATCGAGGTTATTTTAGCATATTTGAAATCTGCATACATTTGTTCCTTTTATATGTGAAAATTTTCATATAAAATATATGTATTAGCGGACATGGTGACTACTCTTACGTTTTGATACTAATACGATAGCTTATGTTGTAACACACATATCATTAAAATAAGAAATTTAGTATTTGTTGTTATCGTAATTGCAATTAGAAAATTATATAAATAATGGGAATGACAAATGAAAATAATGTTTACATTTTTTCATATTTTGTAATTAAAAACTGATTATTAATTTTTTATACAAAATATTTATAATAAAAAAATTACATAAATATTATAATTTTTATTTTAATAACAATTTTATTTTATATTTCTTATTGCCAAATTGCTTTAAAAATTAATTTAATAGCGTTTTATAATATATTCCAAGAAATTGACCAGAAAATGTTAAGTTACTGAGATAGCGCCTATTCAGTTTAACTGGTTAGTGCCTTGCAATACAGAGCGTTACATTTCCTACGAGGCCCTGACAAATACACCTAACCAGTCTCTAGACATATAAATAGATATACTACTC
>JABFQC010005009.1:0-12070 GCA_022817085.1 Psilanteris sp. ZL-2020 | reverse complement strand
GTATTTATGGTTGCAGGCGTTTTGATAAAAATATTGAATTCAATTGCGCTGCCCTGCTTTCCGTCCTCATTTTGTCGTTCGCCCGGAACAGAGCAGAATTGCAAGTTACGATTTGCGATCTAATTGGATTAGTCGAAAAGTCGCAGACGAGCACAAGGAGTACGTTCGATAATGCATTTTTCCGTCCCATTTTGTTCGTAGCCAATAGGAGCGTCTAACGGAGTATCGTATCACGAATGACCCCAGGAACCGGAAGTTACCACATTCGCCTGTTTGTCACGCCATAATTACTAATGGACAAAACCTAATAAGTTTGTCTATCTTCGTTCATTCGTGTATAATTTATGAATGCAAACCAACTATGCATTTGATCTAATTACGTATTCGATAAACGTTTAGATTTATTGCAATGCATTCAGATTGACGATAGAGCGGAATTTTTGTGCGGACATTTTTCAAGTTGCTTGTGACGCAATAAAATAATAGTTTTCAACGAAATTTAGTAATATTCGATATTCGTTTATTACTCTTAGATTATTCAACTAAATTTTTACGATTTATAATAATTAAATGTTTTCATATTGGTGTAATTAAATATTGTATCGGTTGATGATATAACCATTGAAGTAATTTCAGTTGTTTAGAGCAACGATGGTGGCGCTGTGATACAATGGGCGCGAATACACTTAACGTTTAATTAAGTATTGTAATCATCAGTAATCTGATGAATTCGTTTGTTTCAGTCTTATTTTATTACGCCAATGTTGATTATATAAAACCTGTTACAAATAAATCAATATATTAAGATTAGATTTTTAGTTCAAATAATCTATTTGTTATATTCTTGTATAATATATATTAAATGGCGCGAATAATTGTCATTATTTGACAATGAACATATTACATATTTAAAATATATTACTCTTTATTATCTATGATAAAATTTCATTATAATTTTGTCTTATTTATAAACAATCATTAACATTTAAATATTAACTTTTATATAAGAATTATCAGTAAATGCTTACCCCAAAAAATGACTAATATCTTACTGTATATAATGTGGCTTTAATCTTTTCTAATAATAAATATAATAAATAACTTTTTATTCGCCAACACACCCCTGAAAATAGAAATTAAACATTTTAAAAGTAATATAAATTAATATTAATTTCCACTACATTTATCTAATTATATAATTTAATGTCTTAATTAAACATACAAAGTATAACATATTTTCTCTATTTTTAAGGCCGATTGTAATATTATATTATCTCAGAAGTGGAGGATATCAATATTTTTTTGGCCAGAAACTATTCTTTGATAGTTTTTTTATTTTTCAGTTATACTTCTTAATTAAAGTATATTTAATCCAATGTAAATTTACTTTTAATATTCCACAAAAAGAATTCATAATAATTTTTTTAACTTTACCAACGAAATTATAATCAAAATGTGTGTATAAATTTGGAGCATTAGAATGGTCAAAGTCAAATTCAACTATATAAAGTACTTATTCTTGATATATACATTTCTTTTTCTACACCATCGTGCAGTAGTTTAGTAGATATGTTTTTAATCGTTAGAGGTGATTAGTACGTTGTTTATAATAATATTATGATAAAAAACAATTTTTAACCATTGGCATACTAGGAGAAATATTGTGTCCTTATAACCAATATAGTCAACAATATAACAAAAAATGTTATTATGCCAACATTGTAAATCATAACATTATTATAGAATTCTTATTCTCGCGCCGAAAATGTTTGCATTTGAAAATGTTTAGCCTGAATTCTTTCATACCGTCGCTATTGCGTTAAAATATAAACCTTAATATAAATAAAATTTAATATATTTTATTATGAAAATATTATAAAGCATATTAAAAATACCTTTATTTTCAGTATAAAATGTCTTTTACGTATCTTTTTTAAAATATATATTATGGTTATTATTTTATACAAAAATTAATTAGATTACATTTTTTAATTTACAATTAATTTATAAACATATTTCAAAATATATTTCAATATTTTAGTAATTTATAAATACGTTACATTTTTTATTATGTATATTTTAAATCGCTACATGTATAAGAATACTTTTTCCAGCTTACCTTTCCATAATGTTATCACCTGTCTCTGCCTGTTACATCAAATCTCACAATATGAACGTACTCATAAACTCAACATGGTCAAAACACCTAACTTAACCTAAACTGTGTTACAGACGTTGTGTTAGGGGTTTGATCTGAAGTAACAAGTTTACAAACATTTAACAAATTTCAAAAAAAATATTTTTCATAACTTCACAATTGTTTACGTGAAGATTCTATTTATTTTATAAAGTAAATAATTTATAATGGCTGACGAAGAAGAAAATGAAAAAGAATACCGGTGGGAGACCGGCTATGAAAAAACTTGGTTAGTATAGGTTAACAATTTCATTCATCAAATTTTATTTTATTACTCAAATTTTAATATTTTAATAAATCTAAAATTTAAATTATACAATAAAAGTATAACATAATATTCTATACAAAAAAATAATTATTTCTTCAAAATATATCTCATAATATAAAATAATTTAAATAATGTTTCCAATGTGTAGTTGATATTGAGTTGATACAATTGTTATTAATTAATTGTTATAAGGTAAATAATTATATAATTTGTATTGATCATATAATTAAATATGTCGCTATTTTACGTCTAATTCTTATATAGCTTATCATTTTCTTAGAATATGTTTCAAGGTATTACTTTAGTTTTTTAATTATAATTTTTAGATTTTATTTAACATTTATAACAGATATTATGTAAGATTATTATATTATGATTATTCTTTTTCTTCAAACTAATAGAAAAAAATAAATTTATTTCTTCGTTTCATTTTAAATCCTTATAAATAATACTTTTTAAACCAGGGAAGCCATTCGTGAAGATGACCAGGGCCTTGTGGAATCATCTATATCAGATATTATTTTTCGAGCTAAAAGAAAAAGACAGTTAGATAGAAAAGGAGGAACAAGGCTTGGAATGATGAGACATTTTTATATAATATTAGATTGTTCTGAAGCTATGACAAATCAAGACTTAAAGCCAACAAGATTTTTATGCTCTTTAAAAGTAAGATATGACCATTATTTAAATGATACTTTGGTAGGCATGTTTTAATGATTTAGAATAAAGAGTTTTAAATAACAAAACAAAAATAAATAAATAAATAAGTAACAAATAAAATAAATAATTACAGTTATTAGAAGACTTTATTGAAGAATTCTTTAATGAAAATCCTATAAGTCAAATAGGAATTATTATTACCAAAAATAAACGAGCTGAAAAGATAACTGAACTGTCTGGGAATGCTAGAAAGCATATTCAAGTAAGTAAAATAGTGTAATATTATAAGTTAAATAATAACATTTATCATTAAATTTCATGTATATATAATATAAATATTTGACTTTTGAAGTATTAAATTATAACAATTATTACTTTTTGTAATATAAGTGTTTATAAATTTTAGGAGTTAAAAAATCTTCAAAATTCAAATTTTACTGGAGAACCATCCTTACAAAACTCTTTAGAGTTTGCTCTTAAATCATTAAAATTATTACCATCTCATGCAAGTAGAGAAATTTTAGTAATAATGGGATCTTTAACCACATGTGACCCAGGTGATATTAATGAAACAATTCAGGTAAGTTAAGATATATAATAGATTAAATTGTTTCTACATTTGTTATATTTAAAACTTATTTAAATACTTTTCTATTTATATTTAGAATTTAAAAACAGAAGGAGTTAGATGTAGTGTTATTGGTTTGGCTGCAGAATTACATGTTTGCAAACGTATGGCTGTATCAACTGGTGGTGAAATTAGTGTGGTTCTAGATGATAAGCATTATAAAGAAACTTTGAATGCTCATATAGATCCACCTCCTGCTGCAACAAGATTAGATGCAGCTTTAGTTAAAATGGGATTTCCACATCACGCTTTACATTCCTCCACAAATGATAGCAATATTGCGGTTTGCATGTGGTATAAACAGATTTTTAATTATATACATTAATCAAAATAATAATAATTCAATTCATTTATTCAAAATAAAAATAATATTATTAGATATATGTATATATATATATTATATTAATAAACAATGAATTTATGATTTATTAACTCATAAATATTAATAAAACAAAATTTTGCATTATACGATTTTATTGTTTTAGTCACGCTGACAGTACGGATGAATCTGTTAAACTTATGAATTCTGGATATTTATGTCCTCAGTGTTTTAGTAAACACTGCGAGCTTCCTGTAGAATGTCGAGTTTGCGGTCTCACATTAGTTTCAGCCCCACATTTAGCTCGTTCATATCACTATTTATTTCCAATTAAACACTTCACAGAAGAACCTGTCGAAACAGTGTCTACGTCAAATTGTTATAGTTGTCAAAAAACTTTCAATGAAAGTGAAAAAAAAGTAATTATAAAATTTCCTTATCTTAAATAATAAATAAATGTATTTGTAATTATAGTATGCTTACTATTTATAATTATGTTTTGTTTCTAGGTATATAATTGTAAAAATTGCAAAGAGACTTTCTGTGTAGATTGTGAAATTTTCATTCACGAATCTTTACACACTTGTCCTGGCTGTGCTACAAATCCAAAATCATATAGCAATTCGAACAATAATTAAAATATTGTTTGACTTTTATATCAAATGTCAAGTCATACAGTAAAATAATATAACAAATTATACAGAATACAAATCACGCATAAGTTGAAAATTAATAAGAATGCATATTTAACGTTTGTACTCTGTGTAATTTTAACCTATTTTACTCTTCTTATAATACTATTACTTCCTCACTTTGTTGTACAAAGTATGTAATAAGTATTTAAGAACACATTTTTATCTAATTTAAAAGCAAATTATTAAACCGTTAATTTGTTTACCATTTGTATGGAATATTAATAAAAAGAATAAACATATTTATACAATTCATTTTTCTTATTTATCCTAGACTAAAGAAAGCAAAATAATATCGTTCTTTTATTTCATTCCACTAATTTCAATTTTCATCAATTAATGTATCAAAAGCGTAATTTATATATCGCTATTCAATTAGAAATCACAAAGTTTCATAACTACATTATTATTTACACAAAATTAAAATTGGAATTATATCATACGTTTTTTAATTTAAATAACGATAAATTAATTAGTTGATCTAAACTTTATCTGATTTTCAATTAACACGCAACGAATCGAAAAAATGTATATAAATTTTAATCTATAGTTGAATTTATATCCGTCCGATAAATGTATTTAAAACTCGAAGATAATTAAAATTCCTATAAATGAAAAGTGCTATTCGCGTTATTATGTATAATTATAATCTAGATTTACGTCTGTAATACTTATTGTGTAAAGATTATAATCCTTCATCTCATTAAAGTTCCTCGATAACGTTCGCTTTTGTGAGCAATTGTCGGATCAACAGGTGTAGAATTGTCAGTGACTTAAGTCGTATCGTGATATTGTGGCCTTTTTAGTTATTCCGCGCGCCTTGTGCCGTTCAGTTCTAATGTTTACAGTCACTTCGCAGTGAATTTTCGCTACTGGCTACACAAACATCAACTGATCCTATTAATTTAAGGTACTTATCCAAAATTATCTTTAATATTAATTCTTAAATCCCAAATAAAAAATCGCCAGACTCACATTCTTGCCCAGAAAAATAACTCCAAACTACATTTCAACGTATTAACAATTCACTTGCAATGCATCCTACACTTGTTCATAATTAATTGATTATATTAATTATTTTATTTTCACTTAAGCGATTGTTAAATTAATTACAAACTTGTCTATCACTATCGTTCAGTTGCTTAATGTTTATAAAAACTTATGTAATTCGCACACTTCTGGTTTTGAATTTAAAAAGCAACTTTTCTTCAAACTGTACAATTGATCAGTAATTTACACTTGTTGTAACCAAACAATTAAATATCCTGATTTGTTTAAAATCATTATTTATTTCAATTGCTCTAAAATTTAATGTCTAATGTTTTGAAGACAAACTTGCAAGTTCTAATCCATTTTCACATTAATATTAACCGTGTAACTTAACATAATAAGCAATTAATTTTTCCATTACGCAAGTCGCACATTTATTCAACTTTTCTAAAACTTGATTCAAACTCATTCCAAGCAATTTAAATAAGGGCTATTTCTGAACACATTTTTACTTCATATTTTCTTACAAGCGCACTGTCTTCCAATTTTTTGTTCATGAAACTACTTTTACATAATTGGTTCCGGCGCTTGTGCAACTCAGTTTTGTCATTTATTTATATATATATACTTTTCAGTTATATATTAAAATTGAATTCAAGTCATAAAATTGGATACAATTATTACAAAGCATTATGATTAACATAATAATTACACATTAGCGATTAATCATTTTAAAGGAGTTTCCGTTGGGAACAGGCTATCTGAATTTTTATTTGACTTCTAAAAGTTGAAATCATGTTAGAAATCAATCTGAATTTTCTATAACAGCAATCTATATATACACCTAGAAATATTGTAATCGTATCATAAAGTACATAGATAAAAAACATTTTTGTTCCTTCGCTGATTTCTTTCTAAATACTATAATTACAAGCCTTCGAGATTAAAAGAACAACTGAAAATGTCAATGTAAACGTGGAATCAATTTCATAAAGATAAAAGCACACTTTGTGTACAATAATCATTCGAATTTTGTGTACGTTTGTGCAGTGCTATACAATATACTACTAAAATAATAAATATTTGGATTCGCCCGTACCTTCGCTGATCACGCATTCGCTGGCAGGAAACGTGCGAACGAAAATTTCGCATTTCTTAAACGAAGTTTACTGTTTGTACATTTAAATCGGACGTTTTTTAATCGTGAATTATTATACCAAGCAACATTGGAATAAATTCAATTAAAAAACCAAACAAGGATTAAATAAAATATTGCATTTTCTTAATGACAAAAAAAAGAAAAAAAAGAAACAAATTTAATGCAAAACAAATAGCTTCGCAGCGATAAGTACGTTACTCGAGCTATATTATACATTTAAAACAATTATAACAAAAAATGTATTCCTTGCTACAATTACAAATATATAATCGCACACGACATACTGCGTTGATATAAAAAGCGGCGTTTCAAAAAATTCAATTTTTGGAGCACATACACGATGATTGTTGATAAAACTATTATTTCTTTCCTATTATCGTTTTTATCTAATAGAAGATCGCGCGTTTGTATATCTAATAAATATATTTATATTCGAGAACAAACAAAGTATACTTTTGAAGAGTTCTTGAGATTAAATTACAACGTTCTATCGTTTTATTTGCACGAATCAGAATTTCAAAATTGTTTGTCCATTATCGCCATCCATCCAGAAAGCTACAATTTTGGAGCAGTTGGTTCTGACAATAAATAGCACATGTACGTTTATATAACATATATAACGAAAAACACATATGCATATATATATATATATACAAACGTCACTTGCATTGCAATCGTTGTATTACAATAGTTAATGCGGCGAAACTTTCTCCGTTATGCGCGAAAAAAGTGTCAAAAAATATCGTTAAGTTTGATCCAAAAAATGTCTTGCATTTGTGAGTTCGGATTACCCACTGTAATTCGATCGCGGCACGCACGTGTATTTGAATGCCGCGTGTAAAGTTCGTGAAATGTGTTTCCATTTTTGATTTGAAACTGCACGCGTCCTTGGCGTTTAATTAAGACGCTAAGACGTTTAATGAAAAGTGAAAAATCATTTTCTTTACGCATTAATCGTTAATTAATCTGCATATATTTTATCTGAAATGAGCAACCATTTATGAATTTATTCATGTGATAATAATTTTTTCTGCCATTAAAATATTGAGAAATCGTATGAAAATCGGAATATTCATTACCCTGATTACGTAAATTAGAAAAAATTGTCCGCACACGAAATGCATAATTAATACAACAATTAGTCCAGTGCGTATTATTTGACAAGAATAAAACGACTACGGTGTTGTTTACGCCGAAAAGTCGGAACGAAAAAGTCATCTTGGGTGTGAAAGCAATCAGGAAGCAATTATCCTTCTTGCTTGTTCAATTTTGGACTTTAATTTGGACAAAACTCGGAATTAAATATACACTACGATTTGAAATTGTAATAAGTCGAGCGTTTTAACGCACACACGTATGTACCCGTGTGTTGCTTTTCTGGCAGATAATTTTAATTGTTTTTGTATCATTGAAATTGGTTTGTAATTGGCGCAAACTTTATCTTTAAATGTGTCAAAAATGATTATGTTGAACTATTTTTTAATAAAAGTAAATAACAAAATAAAATGTATCTATATCTAGAAAATGATATCCGAATTTAAATTATGTTATTATAGCTATTATTTTAATTGTTGTTGCATTTATTTTACAAATGTCAGTTATTATTATTGTTGTTGTTAGCGTGTATATACGTCGCGTATATGTAATGAATTTGGTTAGTACTGTTAAAGTGCGACTTTGCGATCATTCGATTATTCGGTTTTTTTTTATCTTTTCGTATCACAATAATTATACGTGACATGTCTATCAAATAAAATACGAATATATATAATTATTTACAATAATAATAATAATAATAATAACAATAATAATTTCCTTATTTATAAACTGTAGGTTTATAGACATATATAAACTAATACAATAATTTTAATAACTAAAGAAACAAAAATGTAAATAAATATATATATATAAATATTTTTATATTTCAATATACATATATTCATATATACCTCGACAACTGAAATAAATAAATGCAAAAACAAATGGAGCTAAAATGAAATTATTAAATTATTTTAATAAACGTAGCAGTTATATTTACAGCGAGAACTGTCCAAAAAATTATCGTAAGTATTTATCTTCGCCTCCGATACGGATCTAGATTCGCATTTATTTATCTCTTATTTTCAAGTAGTTTCGTGTTTATTTGTATGCGCGCAACGACGTTCGAAACTTTAAAAACAATCGAAGGAGTGCGGTCAATTCTCTCATTTTCCTCTCAGACAAATAAAATATGTCTGAGCATAATTGCAAAACAAGATATTATCATAGTCAGGCGATAAAAACGATATCGTATAAACGTCCGAACAATAGTAAACAAGGATCCGTCACGTTGGAGAACAGCGGAATCAACGTAGAATAGTTGATTGTAGGAAATCGTAGACTCAATGTGGAATCCACGGGGATTCTATTAAACGGTGCTGTAAACGCGTGTTTTCGTAAGGTTGGAATTATTTGAACATTTTTGAAATAAAGGTCAAGAGTGCATAATATATATATATATAGTCGATTTGTATCATAATATTTGACAGCTCAAAATTGTATTACAGCACACCTTTGGTGTTTATATAGGTAGATAACTTATGATAAACATAATGAGAAGTGTTCTGATTATGTCAATATTAATTAATTAAACTATGCTTTGGTTCTTTGTTTTCATTACATTTAAAAGAAAATAATAAATTCTAAAAGTAACTTATTTGTCACTTCAAGAATCGCAGATTACGATTAGAAAACCGATTCTGAAGTGACTACCCTTAAACTTTCCTCAGTCGGTAAAGTAGACTTGACGCATCTTCTTAAGATGCTTTTAAATTCGAAAATGACTATACATTTATACAGTTATATATGCCGAAGAATACTTTTCAGAACACTTTTCTGAAAAGTCAGAATGTTTAGATAACTGTTGCGCAAACACGTGATAATATTTTTTACCATCTTTTAGAAGGTGATTGGGAATCCTTGAATGCGAACAGTATAGCGGAGAACACAAGATGAATATTTTCCGTTTAACCTTTACGGTTGAGTCGCGCAAAATCATTTGGGAAATCATTTTGTTCAACGTTTGACACCATTCTCAATAAGCGACAATTAATTATTTAAAAATTATACACGACGAAATTTTGACATTGATATCAAATTATATTGAATATCGTTTGACTCTGTAATACGATAAGGTTTTGCTTCAGCGAGTAATTTGTTCGAAATAGAATAATTTAAGTTTCTTTGCATATTTAATATATTTTACATATATATATAACGTTGAATTTAAGTGCTTTTGGAAAATTTATCGATATGTATACATTTCCAAATGACAAATTTCTCGTCTTCGTCACTGAACAATTAGCATACATTCTGAACAACTGAAATAATAATTAAAATAAAAATATCGATTTTCAATCGATACGAATACTTTGCTTTCAATGTTTTAACTTGTCTAATAAACAAATGAATCGAAATTGATATTAATTTATTATCATCTTCACAAAGAGTTAAGACGTCTAATGCTTTACGTAAAATGCACAGAAATAAAATATAGACCTATTTCGACACGTGGATTCAACTTTTTAAATTTGCATTTGGATTTTTGTTTTGTAAAAGTATAAATGATATTTACATCAATTTATCAATCTATAGTCTGAAAGTAAGATTTTATTCTTAAGGGAGAAATTTTGAACTTTGATGCCCAGCGTAAAGTAAATCTGAATGCAAAATGAATGCAAATGAATGCAAAATTTATAATTTAACTATTTTTTGCATTAAAACGTAAACGCCAATTACTAGTTAATTTTGATCTCCGTAACAAATATTTTATGGACCATGAAAACATCTATCAAACTTATATCTTTCTTGTAAATATATTTCTCGTTAGAATCACGTTCAAAGTATGCGAAAATTGGAGTAAAAATTGAGGTTACGATTACGATTGTGATCGAATTATGCTTGGTTCGGGAAGATGAGTATTCGAGATAAATGATTATAAATAGTGTCTGAAACTTGATCGTGATTCAGATATTATTCATAGACTTTTACTATATATATTATGCTCGGATTAATTGTGTGGTGCTAATAGGAAACTAGTTTATCGTACTCTTAACAAATCATTTCCACGTAGATTGTATAGAAAAACGGCATTCCAATTGGAAATTACAATTGCAAAGATTGTAAAATGCATGCATTATAAGTGTTACTTTGTCAACCTCGGTCGGCATTCGAATTGTATTACCCAGATTACGATAAATTGACGCGAATTTCACGCCGATTCGGTGTAACAAAAATCGTCAAATCTAGGCGATTATATAACACCGGCTTCTGTAATAGTTAATTGCAGTTTACACAGATATACGTTGATAACAAGATTTATGTAAACCGAAATGCTTTTGTGCGAGATAGTTGCACAAGTTGTGCATATTAAGAAAGGTGAAAATTAAATCCGAAGCGAATTATTTTCATTTGTGCACAATCTGGTAACACGTTGATGTTTATCACGATCGAAATATGATGGGAAATTTAATTTTCTACGTTGATAAAAGTAATATGGAAATTTAAGTTACTATATGTAATGTAAAATTGTTAAAACACGTGTTACAAATGTTGCAGAAGTTTGTAATATACCTGATATAGTAATTTGTAAAGTATTTTTAATATATTTATATATATTATTTTTTTTCAATAAAATATATAATAAAAATATTTGTTTGTCTATGTATGTAAGTGGAAATGCACCGAAATAAACGTCGTGCGTTTTTAAATAAAATTTTCAATTGAAAATTCCTTTTTTTTTCTCGTTATGAATTTTTAATATTAAATGTGTACGTCAACAAATTTATGTGCTAAACGCTCGACTTGTTTATAGTTTTTTAAATAGATTTCCTTCGTCGTTGCTGTCATGCTTATAAATTCATTATTTAATTCATATTATAAATAGAATTCGAATTTTTTATAATTAGTGAATGAATATAATACAAATGAGTTTATTTAAATTGAAATTCGCACTTGACATATAATATCTTAATAATCTTCTTTTGGTGAGTAAAATGTAACTTTCGTGTACAATAATATTATTACATGATTCTTACTTTATAAAAATCATTACAAATAGTCTTATTATAGGTAATTAAGGTGTATTCGCAACTCTACATTACCGACCGTGTATATAAA
>JABFQC010005008.1:0-12071 GCA_022817085.1 Psilanteris sp. ZL-2020 | reverse complement strand
GTATTAGGAGATATGGGTACAGGATAAAATATATAAAAACAGTTAAATTGTTTTACAGTCATGGATGGTTAATAGTAAAAGTATTTGGAGTATAAGAATACATACGTACTTATAAAGCCAAGGACATAAAAAAAAAATTAAGAAATTCTTTTAAATTTTTAATTCTAATTTAAGAGATCCTTCTGCCTGTTATTATATATATATTTAGACACAAACAAAAGATATAGTATGATTTGACTATTCAAATCGAAAAGTTATTATTATGAATATTAAAAAAATGCTTTTATAATTCATCCCGATTTCGACTGAAAAAACTTACGACTGAATAAACTTGCATTAACCAATATGATATATGCAGTTGAAGTAATAAATACAATATATTATTTACAAAGTGTTTCAAATGAGAATTGAATTTTAATTCAATAGCTGCGAAATATAGCAATAGAAAATAAATTGAGGTTTTCATTACTGTACGTTTTCTGTTCTATTTATAGATCTGAATAATGTTTTGAATTGAGTTGTGAATGGAGCTTTTTTTAAAGTAAGATATGTGACAATTTTTTGTAGTCGTAACAAAAGTATTATGTAAGACAGACTGGATAATTCACATTTATGTGATATCGTTCAATGTTATAGCGTTCAGTTAAATATTTATGAGAAAAAATAATTTTTATTTGAAGAGCTGTTTATGTTCAAGAGTTATTAAGTATATTTTATAATCGTTATAATTATTCATTAAACTCTGTACTCTTATTAATATAAATTTCGCTTTAATATTTCAATATTTTAGAAAACAATTGAAAACGTTATTCTAATTGTATAAAGAAACGAGATAAATAAATACATTATAACAAATAAATAATCCTGAATTTACTATTTATAAGTTTATAAATATTTGTTATTTTCTACTTCACTGAAAAAGATTCTAATCTTGAGTGCAAAAGATATTTTTGAAAAAAGATATACTGAATTAAATAAGTTGTATCGAGTAATATTAATTCAAATAACAATACTGTAAGCGTTTAAATTTAAACTTTAAGAAAGTATATTTAATTTGAATATATTTTTATGAAGGACGTAAATTAGTTAAACTCTTATCAATTGATTTAGTTCGTGTTGAACACATCCCCGCAGCTTTAAAGCAAGATATTCTTTTGTGTGTATTGCTTTTCCGGACGAGAAATATTTATTTTTCTACACCGAGCTGAAATCTTTTACCTTTCTCGTTTCAGAATAGCATAAAAGACAGCATCTTAAGCTGTAAGAATTTCGCGAACAACTGGAGAAGAATAAACGATCGTTACACAACAAGTTCGAATGGGCCCTTAATAGATGTATAACTTAATAATATAAAAAGCTCTATATTTATGAACCTTTTATCATTCCTTTATAACCGATTATTATTTCTTAAAACTAAATTGACTATTTGTGTAAATATTTCAAGTCAAATTTCAGTATTACGAATATGCATCTTTTTTTAATACGAGTTTAAAAATATGAAAAATTTAGCGCAAACAATTTTCTATTGTTTTAATAACGTGTAGTTCCCCTTAAAGTGGATTTTTTCAAACGATTTTATTAGAAACAAATTATTTTAAAGTATTTTGGATTAATTTATTTTATAAATATTTTTAAGCAATTCAATCAGTTATATATGTATGGTTTTATTGAACTAATTTTTGAGATATTAAACAAAATTGGCTGAAAATACAAAATAATAATTTAAATACTATAAATTGGAATTTGTCAATGTTAAATATTTTCCTGGTGTTATAAAATTACGCGTATCAGTTAAATGGATAGGTTATTTATTAACCCTCTGTTACAACACACTAACTCCAATGCATCAGGGTTGGAGAACTGCTTTAAGAGGGTGTCACAGTGATTTATTTCTAGAATTAGTATTTTTTAAGTTTTCGTAAATAAATAAAAAATGGTCTGTACTTTTTAAGAGGCGGTTATATGCATGAAGGGCAGATTAATTTAATCACATAATAAAAATTGACTGTTATGAAGTAATTGGTATTTTCAAGTAGAAGGTAAAATATTGGGCCACGTTTTTTTAAGAAAATGTACACCATTTTAAAAATTACAGAACCTTTTATATATTTAAGAACATTTTCTCAATTAAATTAGAATCACTGCACGTTATATAAAAAATGACTATATTTACTATCGCACGTAGGATGGAACTTTTAGAAATGAAAATAATACTCTCTATTACTGTATAGATTACAATATATATAATATAGTAATTTTTCGCAAAATGTTTATAATATTGAAATTAAATATAGTAAAATCTTTATTTTCAAAACCTTCATGTGTAGTAGTAAATATAGTATTTTTTGATGAAACGTTTTCTTCGTGTATGCACGCAGAAAAAAATTTTAGCGTAAATTGCTATACACTGAGAAAAAAAATCTTTGATAATACTATTCTGATTATGGTGAACATGTTTTATTGTATACATTAGCAGATTTTTGTATCCATTACTAGAATTCTGGAAGTCGTTACAATAATACATGCTTAGTTTTACCAAAATGATCATGTCAAGGATAATTGTGTAACGATTACCATAAATTCTGGTAATCGTTACCAGAATTTTTTCTCTGTGTACTTTTGAGGATATCTCAATCAATGTTACGTAAATTACTATATTTTTTAGCAAACTTTCTTATATGATATATTGTCAATTTTCATATAAGATATAGTAAAGTTTCTTATGTGATATTGTATTGTGCATAATTTTATAACAAGTTTTACAATATCTTATAGTAAAAAGTACTGTATGATATTAGAATAGTTACTTTAGTAGTATAGTAATTTTCCATTGTTTTTGTTTCGATATCTTTGGAATTCCAGACTTATAGTAATATTTAATATCACATTTTCTGTGTGTCTCATATATTTTTGAAGAATTTTTCGCGATTACGACTTTTATGGTCTTGAAAATGAATCGGAATTCTAAGATTTAAATACAATATTAAATTGATTATCCTAACGTTCAATATATTCTCGCGGAATGAGAAAACGTTCTGCATTACTAAAAAAGTATTCATAAAAAGCAATTCCAAATGCTCTATATCCAATAAAATCGACCATTTTAACGGGGTATTCCAAGTCTCAAGCAGCGGGGTTTGTGTTTTTCATTATCATTCCATATTATTATATACAAAATTAACACTTTTAATTATATTAATCAGCTTTACATTATAGGAAAAAATAGTTCATTAAAAAATATTATTGTGAATGCAGCGAAAGAAATCCAATTTTTAACGCAAAGAATGATTTCCTTCCTTTAAAAAATGAAAATGAAGTTTTTTTCAAAACTTAATCTACAAAATTAATTCACGCGTGGTATCCGCGTTTGACCCGTATAAACGACTCATAACAGGAATTTATACCCAGAGCGAAATTCAAATGACGAAAATCAGTGGTGCTCACCGATTCAAGGCCGCCGTCAAGTCCGGATGCTATTCCACCGTTTGGAAGTTCTTGGATGCTTGCTGTGGTCGCCGCCGTGGTAGTGGTGGTGGTGGTAGTCGTAGTTCCTTGCGAACCTTGTTGAAGTTGAAGGGTTGTTTCTTTCGACGCGCTGCCAGAATAATGCGTTGCCGTTGACGTCGCGGCACCATTGTGCGGTTTTGTTGCGTCGAGAAGCACTTTGAGTGATGCGATTGCATGCAACTGCGTTGCTTTCTCGTCCACCTTACCTGGAGATGATTATTCGTTAGGGTAAACAATAATTAATTACGAATTGTGACTTGTTATTTATCTATCTCTTGTATATCAATATTAATACTGTTTACCATAATACAATTAAATTAAAAAACATTGAACCAACATTAATCCATTTCATTACAAGACATTGAGATATATATATATATATGTAATATAGATACACATACAACTTATATATGTATATATATGTACAGTATATATATATATATATATGTATACTTTTTTGTTCAAAATCAAGCGTATTCCCATGTAATGCAAGCAAGACCAAAAGATGTAATATTCAATACACTACGTTATTTCAATATTAAAACCATGCTCGTTGAATTCACCTGTCGTAACACGTATCAATAATGATAATAAACATAATCAAAGCTCGTACACGGGACAAATTGAAACGAGATTGTTTCACACACACACAAATACAAAACGCGCGACTGTGAAAACTTGTCGCCGCGCTGAAGCAGGCTCCAAATTCAAACAGAACAAGATTGTTGCAGAATAAAAATTGTAATCAAGAGCAGTATTTGGTAAACGCGTCTTGCGCCACAGCCAGAATTCACTGTGCAAAAAGCGGTAAATCGCATTCCAATCCATTCTGCAGCCCCACATTGAACGATGCTATACGGGAGAGACGACACGGCGATTCATTTTTGACGAAAGTCGTCGATTTGGGCGTCGAATCAAACAACCAAACTAGTACGAGCGGGTTTTTATTCGAACAAAAAAAAGAAGAAAAAAAATCGTATCCGAAAGCGCGAACCGCGATTGCGCGCCGTATTCGTGGTGCCATTTATTATTCAGCGAGTACGTTGTTAATAACGCTAACTGCTGGAACGATAAGTGTACCGTAATTACACGTCGGTTTTACAAAAATGCTCAACACGAATAAAACGATATCATCTGTAGTAATGAGTCTTTTCTCCGCAGGGAAAAGCTTCGCTTTTTATGTCCGAAGACCTTGGTCTGTTGGCGATAAATCTCTTTTTCAGCATTCCATCAAACGTCCCGAGAAAAAATCATTACGCTTTATCAGACGGTCTTATAACACTCAATGAGAAATGTTCTAACATTGAAACAGCACGTATATACACGATTTCGCGCGGTTTTATTCAAATAATGGATTATTACTGTAATTATTATGTTAATCGATTTATTATGCCATCGTAATAATAAATATTCAAACCCGTTTATAGTTGGTAATGCACACTTTTATTTATTGCTATTTGTTATAGTAATCAAACATACACTGAAAGAAATATTCTTACAAATTTGACCAAACTAGATAGTAACAGTAGGAAAAGTGAGCAAAAATGTAAATAAACATTACATGATATCATTGTGTTTATCAGTTGTTTGGTAATATTTGACATATTTTTAGAAGTTTCGATCCATAATTTATCACATTAATTACATTTTTGCCTATTTTTCCTACTTTTATTATCTACACTGTAAACCCAGCTCTGTAAAATCGCACTCAGAGTGTAATGTTATACAAAAAATGTAATATTCTTATTACATACAGTGTGTAAAACTCTTAATAGATCCGCATAGTGAGGAATCAAAAAATCAGCAAGCATATATTATTTAATCTATATTCAAACATAACAATTTTGGAAAAGTGTGAACTAAACAAATTTACAACTACGAAAGCATTTAGAATTACTTTACATACGTCGTGTAACATTTACACTATATGAGTGTGATTTTACAGAACTAGGTTTATAGTGTAGTTTGGTCAAATTTGTAAGATTATTTTTTTCAGTGTGAAAAATTACTATTTATAATACGATTTTGGACTTTTAACCCTAATGTCTTCAATTCCTCAATTCCTCGTGGATTCTATGTGAATTAGACATTTCCATGTATTTTCCACGTGAAAACCACGTGTTTTCGATTTTTTGGACGTTTGGGAAGCAACAAACCATCAAATTTGGTATTTTTAGCAGAAAAATTTAGACTAACGAAACTAACGTTTGAACTCGTGGGATATTTTTGGAGTTTTATATATTTGCATTTAAAAACATTACATATTTTTTAGGAAATTACAAATATCTCGTGAACGGTTTGAGACCGCCGCAAAATAATTGCAGATTTGAAATCTGCATAAAAGTCTGCATATTATTGACATATTTTCAACCCTCTTGAGGGGGAGGGGGCGATCCTGCATATTTACCAAAATTTACGTTTTTACATAGAAATTTACTGCTTTATCTGAAAAAATATTACTGTTAAACATAGTAAATTTCACGGTTTTTCACTTAAAAGTCCAAGCTCGTATTATAACTAGTAAATTTTTATATATAATTTTTCTCAGTGTATATCTATATTATATTTATAGATATATTGTGATTTAAATTGAGTTTTTTCTTACGGCTTTTCAAGTACTACATCTTATGAATATAAATTAATCAACTAGCTATATTATAACGATACGATATTTCTTATTGATACAAATTGCAATGTAACAAATAATTGTATATATACGTGCACGTGTAAAGTGCATTCATAGAAGATGAAGTCAAATTCCGATGAAAAGTAAAGAAATTGTTATGATTAAAATCAACAATTTTTCATTTTAATTAAACCCATATTCGTTCATATATTCCAGACTCATCGACACGCACCCGTCATAAAGGTTCTAAAATGTGCTTTTCAATTGTTACGTTTCTTTATCTATTTCATTAAATGGAGTTTTTTATTTTATACGTGTTGTAATATTATAACTTCATATCAAGTATTATTAATATATGATGTACAACGCGTATCAGTAAGAACATGTTTTATTAGTTTATCAATACGAATTATTTGAATCGAAGCACATTTTGCAAAACGAAATTCTCGTAATGAAATTATTCGTTGATATATAAAACACTCAATCATTGTTTTATATTTCTTTTATTTCATAATTTTCGCAAATTTGTTTATTGAAATAAAGCTACTGTAATCTAAACAGACATCGGTACCTATTATTTAAATTAAATAAACGAGGAATTTATTCATATTTGGTTAAATAAATTCATATCTATCTTTGATTTGGGCTATTAATGTATATTTGAATTAAAATATTGATATTAAAGTTAAAATGATTTGTATGTAACAGCTACGTTTTATTTTGCTAGAAAATTATTTAAAATGTTATTTGTAAGAAAATATATATATGGATGAATGCGTAATTTGAAGAATACAAATAATCGAGTAAATGCAATGATTAATCAGCGTTGTATTAATGAAACATAAGACTTACGAATAATTTTTTAAAGAGGTATGTTTTATGTGATGGATTTAAATATCAAATAGATTTTAAGAGTACTAGGTCATAAATTAGATGCAAGTGATTTAAATGTTCAAAAATATCTTCGTAATAACGTAAGAATAAACAAATTTTTACATAGCAACCTTCAAAGTTTGATAATTAGAGAATTGCATGAAGGTCTGCACAAAGTATTTTGAATTTTTCAGGTTCGATTATTTATATGCGTCTTAACGTTAAAATTAATCTTTTTTAAAATTTAACTTTTGATGTTAATGGTAATTAAGTTTAAGACATTAATAAGGTATAATAAGAATAATTAAAACTAATATACACATTGACTACTGGTTTATTTAATTAACAAAAAGAAAGAAAACAAATATAAAATAAGAAATGTAAGACGTTTCATTGAAAAGAATGCATGCATCTTCAACTCCAGAGAGTATATATATATATACATTGCCTATTTCTATGTATATATATATACACGCAGGAAGGGTATAAAGTATTCGTACACTGAGGAATTTAAATATAATCTTATATGTATATATGATTCAAGTGCTCATTTATAATATATAGCTTGTTTAATAATTTTAATTTATTTTTATAGTTTAATAAATAATTTATTATGAATTATTTACGAAAATCTAATCTTTTGTTTGCACTAAGCTTATTTATGTAAATTTGTTTTTCCATAAAGTGTTATCTTTTTTTACTTCGTGAATGATGAAACGTTTATCTGTCTCTGATAAAAGTACTCTGTTCGTCAATTTTTCTTGATTTTTTAGCGCTTTTTGTTACGCAAAAAATATCTATTATTGATTGCTTTTTTATTCGAGGTCTGTCAACTGCATTTACAATTTCTTTAATAGATTTACATTTGATTATATAATCTATGGATACAATTTAAAGAATTTATTGGATTGTCACTTTAGAATAACTGTTTTATATATATGTATAGATATATATAATCAGAAAACTAAAAGTATAATAAGATTTAATATTAAACAATCCAACGCTGAAAAATCGAAAGGGCAACCATTACTATTTAAATGATAAACTTTATAACTTGAAGTGGCAATATTGTAAGTGCAATAAATTTGGAGCAACACATTCTTACACATTTACAGACACCAAAGCATGTAATATATTTAATTATATTCCATATTTAATTTATTTCTAATTGAATACACTTTTCAACACAAATTTGACTGCAACGAATTGCAATATACTTAATTTTTTACCATCCGAATAGTACCGCTTGGTTTTCTCTGTGAAAATTCCGCCGATTAAAGCAGGATTACAAAATGCACTTTTACACGATTTGTATATGTAATATTTCTGAAATACTGTAATACGTTTCAAGCACATGCAATTTTTCTGCAAAATTTTTCGATGAAAAAATTTTAATTCACGTTTATTTATCAAATAATTCTAAAATACCTTCCATACATAATAATATATAAAGATTTGATTTGGATTTCCATATTCTTACTTATAAATCCATTCGACGTTTGCATTTCTTTTCTTACACATCTTATACTTCTTTTCCTATTACATATACAGTCGTATCCTATATATATATGTAGATTACCATACATAACGATACAATATTACACCACGTTTCGGAAACTTAATTCCGCTTACCAACCAGAACCATAAAAATGATAATACTTAATTAAAGCCAATCAACCCCACCGAGTGAATAATAGTTCTCGGCGTGATCGATCACGTCACACGGAGCTTCGTAAACCAAACTTCACCGTAACGACCGATAAAAACAACGTAATTAATGATTTCATTAATGAATTAAAAACGAGCCTCCCAATGGCTTTTCAAGCTGCCCGTATTTCAAAATCAGTCCATTGCAATTTCTCGAGAAGAAAAAAACGAAAAGGAAAAAGGAAACGAAAGAAAGCGTCGAAATAAGGAAATGTCATTGATACCAAATAAGACATTGAACCGATGCGTTCCGCGATCCGCGTCGCCTACTTGTTTCCGCGCCAGAATCAGCCTCGAACCAAAACCCAAAGTTGCACTCGTTAAGTCCAATGGGTATAATAAATGACGTCGACGTTGCCACTTATCGACCCCGGGACCGGGGGTATTTATTAAGGAAAAGAATAAACCTTCCCCGGCAGAAAATTCGTGTGATTACGAGCGTGTTCCAAGCAGTAATGGATAGCGGATGTATCAAGACCCTGACCTAGAAACCGCGCTATCGATCGTAACTGGCAAATCTATTCGTGAAACAAGCATTCTTTTCCTGCTTGTTTCCGTGCGCGATGTCACAGTAGTCATCGACTCAAATCAAACTCTCCGCGGATAATAATAATATTGATGATACGAGTTAACGTACGAATCAAAGACATATGTGTGTATATATATATATATGTGTATAACCAGCGAAACGTTCGGCAATTATTTGTTCAGCTCGATCGGATCGATTTCGAAACGGACGCTAATCCGTCGTCGATTTGCGATTCACGATAATACCGGCGACGATCGTCCTCCCGTTTCGCGTGCCTCCGCGGCGTTTTTAAATCCGCGAGCGAAATTTTAAAACCGCCTCGAACGCCGACCTAAATGCGCGACTCGGTTGTTCAGTGTTCCCGAACACGCACATGCCCTGTCGCCGAGGATTGATATTTACGAAACACCATTTGTTTGCGACGCGATCGGTTCGGTTGATTAATTCGCTCGACTCGTCGGCTCGTCGTTCGCCGGTAACAAAACGATTCCCTGTTCGTTATTAAGCGCCGATTTCTGCCGTAAAATAGGCTCGCATAATTCGGACGCTGAAGCGCGCGGGGTCGTTACTTCCCGGCGACGAGCGTTATGGCGCTCGGCGAATTGCCGCGTACGTGGCATTATCAATTTCGGTCGTTAATAATCGGCGCGTTTGTGCGACGGAGGGCGTTTTAAATGGCAATACGCGCGATTCCGAACGATTGCGAAATTGAAGCGCGAAATCGAAACGCGCGCAAATTTTTGGTTTTCGGAAATTGGAAGTGCAGCGTCGCGGGAACACCGCGGTGCGATTTCTTTTATGCGTTATTTCATTTTTTTTTTCGCTTTCTTAAAAAATAGAACAGGTTTTTTTTCTACGGCTTCGTCGTTACATTGATTTGGAATGGATGTTAAAATCTACTGAAAGTAATCGCGTTATCAATCGTTTCTTCAGCAAGCGTAAAAGTGGTAATCGATTATTTTCTTGAGTTTCTAATAGAAGTAAATGTGTGAAGCCTATCCTATTATTGTCATAGATGACACGAAGCTGCTTCTTATTACGAGATCAATCATGCAAAGCACACAAAGCCTAATGTAGTGAATAAATTATAAATAGGATAATTTTAATAACCGCGAAGAGAAAAGGCGTTTTTGCAACGCGTTGCATTTATTTGCGTATCTCGCGGGTTTATTATTATGTTGCTTATTATTTTGTGGCAAATGTATATATATATAAAGTGGTCGTAATTTTAGACGCCGCGAGTTTTTAATACGCACTCGATAATCGGGTTATTGTCTTGATTAAGAACATGTTGTAAACAGCATCGAAGGATATTTATTGATTGCGTCGAGGTTCGTTCGATTGCGTTTGTACAATTTTTGGGGCGTGGAACAGATAGATAAATAGAAAAGTGTGGGCAATTAATATTTATTGTAATGATGATGTGAGGTATCCACACGTTCATATATATTATTATATGTATATAAACATATATATATATATAGAACGTCTGTTATTTTTGTGCGTGTTCATTTATGTCTGGTGCTTCGAATCAAATTTTCTAATATTTTTGTAACAATTTTATACGGATGCGCGTTGACATGATAAATAATAATAATAATAATAATAATAATAATAATAATAATAAAATAATAATGATACAACGAAATTTCCGTTTAGCCAAAATTGAACGCACGCAATTCTTTTGATGCGTCCGTACAAATATTGACGAAAATATTGAATTCCATGCGAAAATTGTATTCGCATGTATATCATTGAACAAAATTAAGAATTGTAACTAATCAGAATAGCATGCTGTGTTTTCGTGCGTCGAATTACTTTATTGTACAAATATACGAAAATAATCATATTTTCGAGTTTGTGTGTGTGTGTGTATTTCAAATTAATGCATTCATTCTGTTAAGAATACTGTTGGTATTTGTTGCAATATTTATTGGGAATAAACTCTTAATTTTGTAGAATAATTTATAAAACGAAATGGTGGTACGTGACAAATGCTTGATAATTTATTACGACAAAATGACAAAGCGGTGATGAAAATTTGATTTGATAAAATGACGTAAATAAGATATATATTTAAATGTTATTGAAGTTTGGTGTGATGGCATCGTAATGTGTATTATTCATATGCCAAAGTTATGTGCATTTTATGACGTATAAAAGGAATAGATTTTGATTGTAGAATGCAAATTTTAACGCTAACCGCGTGTTTAATTTTGTAAACTAATTCTCGTTGCTTTTAATTATTTAAATACCTGTGTATTAACAAAATGAATTAATTGATCAGTTAATTTTTTACACGAAAAATTTGTGTAAATCAAAACATGGAATTTCCGGTTACAATTTAAAACCTCTTCATAGCGAAATTGTAAAATACAAAATTCACGAAAACATCAATTTTTCGTTATATATTCAACAGTGTATGTAACTATATGTTTTTTCATTTGCAATATAATATGTGATATATAAAGTATAAACTTTTATAAATAATTGTACCATAAAATATCATAAATGTATCATAAAAGTGGTTGAAATCCTGTACTTTTAAAGTAAAATTTGCTTTTATATAATCCGATTAAAAATATTAAAATTTATGAACTTAAGAACAATATGTTCAGATAATAAAAAGATATTCATTTTTCCGTTTATTTCTATCCAAAAACCGAATTTACAATGATATCGTCCACAATATTAATAATATTTCATTTTGATTATAATTGAAAGATAATAAACGAAAATATTTATTATTCATATATACCACACGAAAACAAAATGTTATTAATTGGAATAAAATAAATTTATATATATCGTTGTTATACGATTAGAAGT
>JABFQC010005007.1:0-12071 GCA_022817085.1 Psilanteris sp. ZL-2020 | reverse complement strand
ATGTTATTCCATAATAAAAGTGAATATTTATATTTAATTGTTAACGTGGGAACACAATTCGTTTTCGAGGTGGCAAAAAACGAGTTGCTTCCAACAGAACAGAAAAGGCTTAAGGTAGAAATATGTAGATTCCACATTTATAATACGTTGAAATATCCACCAAATTGGAGCAAGCTATATAGTAATTAGCTAATAATTTACATAACTTAGGTATTATCTAACTGATTTATATGTAACTTGCTCCAATTTGGTGGATATTTCAACGTATTATAAATGTAGAATCTACATTTTCTACCTTCAGCCTTTTCTGTTCTGTTGGGGTAGTAATTATTCTGATAGCAATCTATGTGATACTTTTTATAATGAAAAAATCAAATCTCAATTTCTAATTCATCTTTTAGAACGCGTTTGTTAGAAAAGAATGACAAAGTTGTTATTCTTCCATGTGTTTGTCATTCTTCTGCATTGGGTGCTAATTTTGCATGCAAGATACTTTCATCAAAGATTGAAAAATTGATGAAAGGTGTACCAAATTTGATCAATATTAGTCCAAAGAGGTCAGCAGTTTATAAAGATATTAAAAAATGCTTCGATGACAAACCACTCAAACTGTTAAGATATGCAGAAACTGTAGGTTTCAGTCTTAAAACTAGTTTCAATATAACAAATATGTGAGATAATGGCCGTTTTCCATATAGGAATTTTATTAATTTAGTTTTAATATAATATAATATAATATAATAAAGTAATATAAATGTAATAAAACAAAAAACATTGAATATCTACGTGATTGAGTTTTCCATTATAGGATTTAATGTTTAAAATCCTACATAGAATTAAATTTTCATTCTCATATTTTGTAAGACTGGTCAGTAATGAATGAATTTTACATGATTTATATACGTAAGGAAATGCATTATTTACTTTAAAAGAATAAATATAATATAATATCATAATATGTGGTAACAGAAAATAAAGTGTTATTTCATAAACTTTTTTAAACTTAAATATATTATACTAAAGAGAGATAATATTGTATTGTAATGTAAAAAATGTATTGATAATCCATATTACCACAAACAAGTCATATAAAAAGCATAACATAGCATAACAACTTAAAACTGTAACATTTTATTAAGGTAAAAATGAAAATCGGTTGTAATATATTTATTTAGTTATGACTTTACCAACATTATTTAAATTATATAAAACTGCGCTGCTATTTAGCTCTGCAGTGGTCAACGCTAAATTGATGAAACGTTAACAATGTATATTTACAAATAAATAAAAGTCTGAAAAACAAAAAATAAATTTTATTATTAATAATATTTAGTTCCTTATACTCTTTAGAAACAAAAAAGTGGAAATAATTGAATAATCTGTTAAATAGTAAATAAATAAAATTATAAGATTTTTTTTTTATAATAATTACCTTTACGAAAATTGAAAAAAAGCTATACCTGAAATAAATTACTTGTTTGATAAATTATTTATAGTGATTTTATTTTTGTTCTACGTTACATTTATATTCTAAACAAATATTATGTATTATAAATTACCAAGATACGAATTTTAAATTAGTAAACGATTTTACAAGAGTATTTACATATTGTTTAATTAACTATAAATTTGGTAAATATTTTAAAATTAAAATTTGATTGTAATAATGCATTTAAACAATAAAAACATGGATTTAATTCGACATTAAGAATAAATTAAAATGAAAACTTAAAACAATGTATGGAATGTTTGTTGGTGTAATTCATATTTTGATTCATCACAATAATTATGTATTTAAATCACATTACTGCAAAAATTCTTGATTTATGTAAAATATTATCTTTATTATATTACAAATTTACTATGATTAATGTATTAATTAACAAATACTTAAATTTTCTTATGAAATCAGTTTATTGATGAACTTTAACATTCGTTGCTGCCACTCTTGTAAAGAATAAAGTATTTAAGCACGCGCAATTACTCGATCATACAATATAATCATATAATCCTATAGAATATATATATATATATATATGTACTAATTTATACAGTCACAATAATTTTATTATCGAGTCGAACAAAGGAAGCAAGGTGTAAAACGTGTATCAATTATTATAACAAGTTTCACATCCTAACATTTACACATACGAGTGTGCTGTTATATGCAATACGCATATGTGTACACATATATTAACACACGCATACCACACCCGTACATATATATATATATATATATTTATTATATATACATATACATATATGAGTGCATAAAATAAATTATAATATTTTTAATAATTAATATAATTTCCAAAATCTAATCGTGTTTTATAGAACGGAATACAAAGGAGTTAACATGATTTCAGTCAACAACGAAAGAAAAGTCAAAACGAAATGTCTTTTGACAAAAATAAAAAAAAGCTTTACAATTAAAATATAATTATATAAAACGATACGTGATTCAAAAGCTCACGAGAGTGAGAAAGCTGCAAAAGTGCGCGTCTCGCAGTCTTACTTAGTCGAACATAGGAAACAAAATGTATGAATGAAAAAGACAAGGGAAATAATTTTAATTAACAATGATCGAAAACGGAATCTCTCGTCGCGCGAACGTAATTAGCAATTATCGATCGCTTATCGTTAGGTAAAAAACTGAAACCGTTGCTCGGTATTTTAAAGATCTAAAATTTATAGAAATATTCAGCGATAAAAGAAAAAAGAAATAGTATAATTGTTTATTTCTTATTTTTTATTTCGCAATTTCTTTTGCTCATTTTGCGTTCTTTCAATCGTATTTTTGTGACAAATCGAGCTACTGTTGTTTGGCCTCTCGCGATCAGTGATGTGATTTCCGATTAAGAAGTGCACGCGCAGCCATCGCAAGGACCTTCATGCGCCGTTCGTACTTATGATTAGGATTGGCGTGAAGAAACGCCGCTAATTGGTTTTGCATTGGCATCAGAACCCCACCCATATGTTCCCGAGTTACAGGATCGTTAGGATCTAATTTAAAATGGCTTCTTCTAACCATCTGTAAAAGAAATATATACGTGTATTTATATTACATTTGCAAACAATATATAAAGTATACGAATAAAATAAATAATATTTAACTTTTAAGTTTCTATTAATTCGTTAATACAAAATAATCTAAATTCTGAACATTTTAACTTTATTGTAAAATATAATATGAATATAATTTACAAACAAAAAATTGATTCATAAATCAATAAATTAATTCAAAATCACGACGTACTTATATTTCAATTGCGGCTGATTTGTGAAATCTGCCGATAATTGTTGCACAAGGGACAAAATGACTGGTTGAGCTAGTATGCACCGAGATCCTTCTGGCCCTGGACAGCTGAACACATCCGCAGGGTCAGTTCTTTCACAAACAAGCATAACTAAATTTAAATCACTAGCACTTAAAGCTTTTTGAAATGCGGCGTTCAATTGACGACGTTGTAATAAATTTAAAATTGCTGTGTGTGTATCTGCAGAGCTTGTTACAGAGATGGCAGGAGTGGTTGCTCGCGAACTGAAATATTTAGATTTGATGAATTTTATGTAAGTAAAAAATAAATATTCCACAACACATAATATTTATAATTCATTAAATACATAATTAACTTGTGTTTATGCTTTTATACATTTTGTAAAATATTAATAATTTACCACATTCCAGACACATCGGACATATGTTGAGTAAAGTTATCCCTAAGCGAGTCTCTGATTGTCCTCATCGTATTTTCCTGTATCACAGATAAACCTTTCCCTAGCTCACTTTGTATTTCTCTCTTAATCGCCGAGGAGATTAATTCTTGCTGAGCCTCGTTTCTTCTTTGGCATTTCTTATCTATTATACCATCAGCACTTAATAAATCTGTAAAACATCAAATTAATCATTTTTCTCAAGGAAATAACATCAAGTAACGTTTAAATACTCTAATTTAAAAATTCATTTTAAAACATTATTATTACATATCAGTTACAGAAAACTAATTATTAACTTAAAAGTTTATGAATATTAATAAGTTAAAATTAAGAGCACATGACAAAACTATTTCCTACATTGCTTAGTTCCTCGAACAAATGAGTCCTCGATCTGCCTAAACATACTCTCACAAGTTTTCTCTAAAATCGGTAGCAGATTTGTCGTGAAAACTTCTTTGAAGGTTGAATCGAGCGCATTTTTAACAGCAGTAGCGGCACTGCGAGCGAGTGACTCTGGCACAAGTGCGCTATTCAACAGTTTCGCATGTTTTTCTCTTATGAGTTCGTCCATTTGAACAAAGTCTAGCCGCAGCTGGTGTTTAAATGGTTCCGTGATATTTTCTACAACTCCGGGAACAGTGTTCTCAATCATTTCCTTTAACACAGATTCCATCGAGTTAATCAGGTCATGTTCCCTCGTCAAATGATTGTAAAACGTTTGATTCAAGTTTGTATTTTCTTGCTGCATAACGCGACTCACAGCACTCTCAATAAGCGACACGTTTGAACTTTCTTGTCGCAAACGCGATATTTCGTGACGTAGTTGATTAATTTCTCGTCTATCCTCCTGGGAATAAAATCACGTTTATTAATATCTACTTAAAATCAATTTTGTTTGACATTTCAGTTATACGTGAAATGCTATACATTGACATATGTATATAAAAAAAATTATTACTTATACTTACTATTATTCTTATTTAAACTAATAGTTATATGAAACAAGAGCAGTCAAATATCATAATAAATAAATAATAATAAATAGAATACAATTTAAATATAATATTTGATAATTCACCTGTATGGTTTGACAAAGAGTATCAATTTTATCTCGAAGGACGAAATAATTGTTATTCATAACAGACAATTTATAATCTAACTTCGCGTTGCCTGTAACTTTTGCCGAATCTCTGAAGATTTGAGCGTCCGACTTATCAGCAGCTCCTTCTTCGTCTATTATCTCCCTCGCACCACCATGAACAATCATGAGTTTTGATTTTAACCAACTCGTTAAATCTTGTTGTTCGATTAAATTTTCGTTTTTATTTTCAGAATCTATATCCTATAATGATTTAATACAATTTGAATTAACAAAAGGTTAATATTACGCGCAAGAGATTTCATACAGAGTTCATTTTTAAATTTTGATTTGTCTTAATTATTTGTTGCCATCTGAATTAAAATTGCCATGAATATTAAATTAAATAAATATTTTGAATTAATATATCTGTATCAACGTTCGAAAAATCTGTATTAATTAATAAAAAATAAAAATGTTGTTGTCAATTGTTAACTATGCGGTTGTGCATAATTAATAATTGAATATCTTGATAATAAGAATAATTTTTCGACAAAAAATTAAAAAAAGAACATAGTCATTACATCAGGCTGTAACAATGACAGAATCTCCCTGACCTCCCTAGATGGACTGCTACCACCACTAGGTGGCGCTTGCTTTTCCGAGACAATAGCCAATGACGGTTCAGTTTCAAGCGTTGCTTCAGGAGCAAGCTCCGGACTTTCTTGTGAATCGAGATTATTAGACAAGTCTTTTTTCGCAGGTGAACTAAAAGCATCAGGGGTCATAAGGTTTAATCCAGCACTGTCATTTGTTTCAGTCGTATGATTCGAGTCTCCATTCTCAGATAACAGACCATTGTGATTTAACTGAAATACATACAAAATTTGTAATACATGGAAATCAAATCTAATTTTTAAAATAATTCAATGAATTGAAAATTACTTCATATTTAAAATCATCATTTCAATCAAATTACCTTTAAAATATCTTCTATTCTATCATTGTCATTCGTGAGACAAGGTCTGGATGCAAGTACAGCCGGTTTGAAAGTGATGTTACATTCTTGCAGAGATTTGGGCTGCACCAAATACATTTTTACAGCTAACATTTCTTCTTCTTCGCATTCATCTTCTCCAGAACCTAAATCATCAAGAAACTCACCGGAAGTACGAATTTTCTTTTTACCCGCATCAATGATTGCAAATGACAGAATAGGATAAGGCAGTAAAAACTCGGATATCGTCTCTACGCAAGCCAATGATTTTTCGTTATTTTTAGATAGATTCAAAATGTATAATATTTTATTGTAAATATCACTAAGAATGAGGTAATTCGAACTAAGATCCAGATTGGCTTTCAAAATCAGTGGTTGACAACTAGGTTGAGTTGCTGATGGACTAGGACTGATTGTAATAGTTTGCAAACAACGCCATAACTCACAAGACCACAGTTTTAATTCTGTATTGAAATTACATCCTGTAATAGCGAAGTGCCAAAATTGTGCACTAAAAAATTAAAAAATTAATAAAATGTGGATTAATTTATGCAGATATTGATATGCATACAAACAATTTTAGATATATAATTTTTATTTAATTTTAAATGTTGTCAGATCAAGAATAAATTTATCAAAAAACTAAATAAATTTCTTTAAATACATCGACAATTAATTACTGTTAACAAAAAGAAAAAAACTAACTCAGGCTGACAAGCTTTGTGATCATCCAAGAAAAATAGTGATGAAATTGGTTGATCACCGTGTGGTTTCCACGTATGGATGCATTTAGTTTGTTTTTGAGGTGAATTTGACATAGAAGTGGATATTTGAAAGAATGCCACTTCACCGTTTGAACTGGCAGTTGCTAACGCAGTGCCATCTGGACTAAAGGCTGCTTCAATAATTGTACCAGAATGCTGATTTATTTCCACCATTACTCCAGATTCACGAATTTGAGGATCATTTTCCTAAATCCAATTAAAGATTCTTATTAATAGTATTAAAATTGTTTATAATAATTAAATTAAAAAACATAAAGTTAATCATTATTCATGCTTATTACATTTTTTACTTTAATATAGTATTAGGAGTAATAAATACCAATGTCAGCACTGTTTCTGATAAATAAAATAATGTCACTAAGTTTACTAACATTCAAAACTAACAAATAATTACAAAATAATAAATATTTGTATATTACTAGATGCTATTACTTTAGTTTCATTCTATTTTATTAGTCTTAATACAATTTAATTAATAACTGAATACAAAGTTATTAAAAATTATTAGATTTTCAACTCACAATGATAATATTCAAATAAGAATTAACATATATTAACCTGAATAGGGTGATTCCATTGTTTGGAAGCAGCATTTACAGACCACAATTCTGCCTTGGAACCCCTTGTTAATACCAGTAATTTTGAAGCGTCATCGTCATCTAAACTTTGTCCATCTTCTGGAATATATGGACACCATATCACTCTGTGGCTGGTAATTGATGAATTATTGTCATCAACCTGTAAGATCCTTTCACAAATCAATTCATTTGCAGTGTCCTCAATTGTGTGAACATAAAGACTACCAGTATAATCTACACATGCTAGAATGACATTGGAAATGTGAGCAAATGCAAGATCCTTAATTGAAACTTTCATTCCTTTCAACAACATTCGCTTTTCCGTTTGTTTATTAACCACGCGTACAGCTGGGCAAAGGGTATTGCCTCCTGAAACTAAATAATAGAATTTTTAAAATTATTAACAAAAAAGAATATTTCTAAAATAACCAAATTAACATAATAAATTAATGGATATTTGTTTATTTTTATTCGATATATATATATATATATATATATATACATTTTTTCATATAATTTAGGAATGTTTATAATTTTATAGATATACTAATTAAATAACTATGAATATTCTTAAGTATTCTACATATTTCTATACATATAATGCAATTAAATAAAGTACAATTTTTTCAATGATAATGAAAGTTTAATAAACCAATTAAAAATATATTTTTGTTCTTTAGCAACATAACTAGTTTATTCTATTTTTAATATAAAGCCATTAATTAATAATGATTTCTAACATTAAAGACAGTAAATAGCTTATTTTAAAATTTATTTTAAATATAGTATAAATAAAATGTTTCAAATTATTATTAAAATTCTAAACTTTAGCTTTTTATAACTGTGCAACTTGAAATATATTTTTTTTTCATTTTTTTTCAATTTTATGTTATATTTCTTATGCAACGTATATATTTGACACATATGTAGATTCTTTTTAAACCTTTCTGAACAATCATTCATAAAAAAATTGTAAGTTTTCTCCCCCGAAAATAGTCAAAAAATTAAAAATGTTAAAATTATATTATAAATTATATTCAAATATTACTACACTCAGAAAAATTAAACTTATAACACTAATTTGGTGAAATTAAAACAAAACTCTAAAAATTACCATTTTTAGTAGTACAATAGTATAATAGTATTATACTAAAAAAAAGAAGGAAATTTTCGTATGAAAAACTATAGTTTTACAAGGAAATACAGTAATTTTTAGGTTTTTACTTTAAAATCTACAAATTATTGTTATAAATAGTAATTTTCTATACACTTAATTTTTCTGAATACAGATATATTGACACATTAAATTATAAAACTAAATTTGAATATAATTTATTATTGAAAATTTTAATAAATATAAAGAAATAATATTGTAACATACATTGAACATTAAATTTTTTTGTAATAAAATACCTTTTTATTATATTAATATTAGTTAACAATGATTGTTTACAAGTGTAATAAACTCGGTCGAAATGACCAATAGCACACTAACTAACATAATTATTTATAATGCGCCTACTGCTGGGTTAAAATGAAAGGTATTACATATACTAAACACACTATAATATATATCATTGGCAAATTATATTATTTAAAAACTTTAGTATAATTACTTATTATTCCATAGGCAAGGTATTTCCCAGACATATGTATAGCTAACAATTGCCCAGAGTAATATTTATGTTCCCAAGTGAAGTCAACAATGTTTTTAAGAATGACCTTCGAACTTCCCTGGTCATGTCCACCAGATGAAGAAATGACATTTACATCTGCGCTATAAATTACTGCAGAATTCTGATCCTCTTGACCATTGAATTTTCTGTAAAAATATACATAAGAATATAAATATAATTGATTGTTTTTCAAACTATTATTACATATCAATGTAAAGAAATTAAATCTAATTTAAATTATTGCAGGTCACTTGGATATATATATATATATATGATTATAATAACAATAATAAAAAGAAGCATATTTAAATCAGATTTATGAAGATAAAAATAAATAAATCATAAATATTTTAACAAAAGTTTTTGTTCAAATACATCATGTAAATATTTAGTTTCATAAATATACATTCAAATTTTCATTGTTATAAAATGATAGAATAATTCTGTTACAATTAAAGTATAATAAATAAATATTTATTTAAATGACAAAAAAAATACAATGTATTCAAACATAAACATTGAATTCAATAAACATATTATTATAATAAACAAAAATACAAACCAAGATAAATCGCGATTTATATAAATATACTTTGTTAATATTTGTAAACTTACATTGTTTGCCGCATCGGACTGTCTCGTAATTTTTTTTCTCCCGTTTTAATCATCGCGAATCGAAATTCTTCCTGGAAAAAACCACTTTTAATTAAAACTACAAAAATATTAAGTTGCAAATAAGCAGAGAAATATTTACATAAATTAAACAACGGAAGCAACGTATCACGCAGAGGCCATAAAATTTGGCAAAAACTCGTGATAATTAATCGCAAGGATTTCGCGATGTGGCACAACGCGAATGTCAAAAGACGTTTAGAGGTGCAATCTAACCTCCAAAAGACCCGGTGACGTGTGGTAACTATGATTTAATTTGCGTTAGTTAACAATCTCGACGAATATAAAAATAACTTGCGCGATTGACGATTTCTTCTGGTTATACGGGTTTGGCTATTGTCGATGCATCACGAAAATTTCTGTTCAAAAGTTTAAGATAAATTTCGGTTTGGACCCGGACAGACAGGCAACGTCCAGTTGCGCGATCGATAAAACAGATCACAGTGCATTAATTGTTCATATAATCGACGTTACGCGAATTCCCGACAGTGGCGCCTCTCGGTTTTTTAAATTTCTTAACCGTTGAATATTACAAAAAAAATCGCTCAAAATTAATCGTGATTTGTTTGTGAATTTTTTGTAAATATGTTACGGCGTTTTATTGTTACGTGTCGTTATATTAACAGTTCAGTTTAAACTATTTAACGTTGTAAGTTGTAATGTTGCACATCGGAGGGGGAACGAGCGGTTTAACAATGCGTATCCAATAACAAAAATGAATTGTATTTTATATCTTGTATGTAAAATTTATAGCAACATTACAGTTTAAAAAAAATTAAATATTTATAATGTATTTCTTCCAAGTAAAATGTTATATTATAATTGTTTGGATAATATTTCGATTATATATATATAAATATATAAAATATATATAATTAATATAATTAATAACGATTTTGCATACAATTTATTAATTCAACGTTTAATTGTTAAAATTAACAAAATTTATTTGAACAATTAAATACGATGCATTTCAATTTAAACATAATTTACTGTGAATTATAATTTACTATGAATTTTATACTATCGTCCAGGTTCAAAGCTTATAAGAAATAACATAATAGACAATAATATTAAGACCTTTTAACCAGGGAGGCACATATAAAATATGAGAAAATATATTTAAATTTAACTGAGTTTAATTAAATTTAACTAAATCTATTTTGCCGGGATACTTTTATTTTGTGTGTGTGTGTTATTTTCAAATAAAAATGTATGTTTTATAATTGGCGCTTTCGGAAAGTAATAATATTTTGTATTGAAACAGGACACATTTATCTGAATAGTATTATCTATCCTTTATTAATAAAAAATATTGTTACTTTCCGAAAGCGGTAAATGTGTGTTTTTTAAGTCCTGCAAGTACTGCAAAAAGTTATGCATCTTTATCGAACTTACTCTAATGTATATTTTCATCTTTTACTGGTTGCTGTATTTATAGTAAATTAAAAAAAACGCAGCCTATATCCCAGATAGAATTAGATCAATTTGTAAATCAGATGTATACATATTATTGTACACATTTGCGAATACAATAAAGACTCATTACCCTTACAGAAATGCAACATTGTTGCAACGTATGAAGTTAAATATTGCAAGTGTATGAAGTTAAGGAGGTTGGGGTACTATATATCTGGCGCGGTGTACGGGGGAACCTTACTGACAACGTTAACTGACAAACAAGTGATCAAGTACTTATAAAATCAATAATATAAGTATATTTTAAATTATAATTTTATTCAGTATATAAATCGAATAATTTTTTTTGAATTTGCAATTTTGCCACATCGACGTCATGTAATGACGTATTTTATTTATGTACATTTTTAATTTTCCATTTTTCAACAAAACTAGTGAGTGAATTTGTATAAAATTTTGGGAAATTAAAGCTTGTATCTATTTTCAAATATATTTAAATTTTATTAATTTTCCATCGTGTAAACACCATGAAATGTACAACTATAAATAAGTTCCCATAAGACTCCATGTATTTTTCATCATTTTTCAGATTTTTTTCTCTATAACTAACGAGAAAATTTTATTTAAATTCTAAATTTTTACTGTATATACATTTTTCTAAAAAATATATTTTTTTCAGAACTTTTTCATCGTTTCTTAGTTCTTGCCCAACCCTCTTAAAAAATTCGTAAATATGTATATATATTTATTATATACACTTATAAATTTGATTTATTTATAAGCGGAAAACTTATTTTGAAAAAATGTAGTAATGAAGATTTGAACCCCCGTCATACCGTAAAAATTATATCTACAACCTAATGACTTAACCACTGAGCTAGTAGTATTTTTGTGAACACATACTGTTTTTAGACATTTAAAGCAATTTATTGAACAATGATTGCATATAAATGTTGCAACAACGTTGCAATTCTGTAGAGGTATGCACAATTCTGATTTAGTAATAATTGTGTAACAATGAACCCTGGTAGAATTGAAATCGGGCTTGCCGTATCAGTTGCATGGCCCCGAACGGGGCGAAATGTGGTATGCCTTATTAAGGTTTCCCGAACTGGTCCACTGAAGGACCCTGTCAGAACACTTTCACAA
>JABFQC010005006.1:0-12072 GCA_022817085.1 Psilanteris sp. ZL-2020 | reverse complement strand
TATATTGTAGGCCCGTGCGAATCAATCTCCGGTGGGTAGAGTGGGGGTTAATACGTTTCCCCTCGCACGGCTAAAAAGGTGAGGGATCGCGACAAGTATTAGGACGCGAAAGATAGGTTCTACTGTAATTTAAACAAATTTTCTAACGGATTCAAACAAAACTTACTCTTGTTAGGACTGTATTTTATATTAATACGAGTTTTTTTTAATTTCCATTATGCACTAACAATAATGAAACTTTAATTAATTTAAAAAACAAAGTACAATAACAAAAAATAAAATTGTTTTAATAGAAAGTAATTATAAATATCTATAACATTTAACAGAGAATTAAATCTAAATTATTATAAAACGTTGCGTATAAAATACTGTAATATATTATGTCATTTTTTTTCAGATCGTGCATACATCCTTCACATATTTTACTGTAATGTGTTCATTTAAAGATTGAATAAACTTCAAATATGAATTATATGACACTGCATATTAGATAAATAAAATTGAGATGCGTTTATATGTTGTTGTTATTAACTCACCATGTATTGTGCAAATGATTTATTTTATCTCATCCATCCCTTTTTTTATGTTGTTTAAGTGTGAAATTGAAAATTATTCATCTAGCAGTATATATATTTTTATCTTAATTACAACTAATAAAAATCAACAATTATAATCAAATTTGCTGTTTGTTTTCAAGTTTTATTTATCTTGCTTATTTGAGTTAAGGGATTCACACTTGCAGCTCCACCTTGCAATAAATTAATCGAGTTTTTACAAAAAGAAATTATTAATAATATTATAAATTATTCTTAACATAAGCTGCATCTGAATTCGTCGTTAGAATATTTTTGCAATATGTAGAAGAGAAAAAGTACGATATAATTAAATACTCAAGCTGATGACGTATGGATTATCCATTAAATTATTTATAAATAAACATTATCATTTATTGTATGTATTTTAAATTTGTAAACAATAAAAAAATGTTGACGTTATTTTTGCAGACCACTATGGCATTTATTATTACGGTCTGAATGAACTGCTCTAGGTATTCGGAAATTTACTTAAATTATCGTATTTATTTATAATATATATAAACCCACGCTTAAATTAACAAAACACTGGAAATAATATAATATAATACATTTAAATCTATGCAAAAGTGAATTACTTTTATGTAACAATCCGAATCCCATAAGAGCTTGTCCAGTATTATACAAATAATATATATAAATAACATTATTTAGGTACATATAATCTAGTAACATTATGTATGTTCAGTCATACCGTCAGACACTCTACATTCGAAGAAATATGTACATATATATTCGGTATGTGTATATATGAAAATATATACACACAAACATACTCATTTCGAAATAAATACAGAACTTCCAAGTCTAATATTCATAGATATTTAATTATTATTATAATATTTTCAAAAATTCGAAGATTTTTCTCTGAATTAATAACGTTTTGTCAAAATATATAACTTGATTGTGTATTGCCATTTCAGAAGAATTAAAGAGTATACAAATATAAAATTTAAATTATGATTTGATACAATACAACATCCAAATTATATAACGCAACAAAACGTTTTCCGTTTTACAATCAGTCTATTGTGAAATTACAACACAGGTAATGTTTTACTTAAAAACGTCTTGTCAATAATAAATAAATCAGTACAACATATGAACCAATGAATGTTATTTCGCCACTGTATCAAATTACGAACGAAGTTTCGATATATTTTATAATCTGATGTTCAAGTTAAACATTATCATCTACATAAAATCGTAGTAACATTCAATTAGTAGTAAGTAATGTTGATTAAAGACGATGCAAATGTTCGATATGTTTATTGAGCAAAATGTTTAACAAAAATGATTTCCCTTCACAATTTATTTTAAAGATTATTTCGTTATTAAAAATTATACGTTGCTTTCTTAATCTATTAATGCGATTTATTTTTATTATTATTATAGCTTTATTTCTGTTCGTTTTTGGCAGAATTAATATATTCACTTAGCGATCAAATAAATTTCAGAGAAAACAAATTGCAATGTTACTTTACTGAATTAAAAAAATCAAACTCGAACATTAGTTGTAAAAAAAGGAGAATATAATTAATTATTAATTATTTTATTTATAATTAATTATTTTTATAACAAAAATACCTTAATTGATTCTTTAGTCAATTTATGTTATATATATCGATATAAAACAAAGTTATTTTTGTTAATAATACTTCTCAATTAATAAAACCGTTGAAATGTATGTAGTATTCTAAAACATACAGTAAACCATTAAATATAAAGAAACAAAAACAAGAAGGTTTGATTAATACAAAATAAAAACCATCTTTTGATTCCTGTGTAATAATAATAAAACTGTAACTTGTAATATTTAATGCAATTTTAACGCAGAATAAATAATCCTTTATAAAGGATATCAAAAGAATCAGTTTTAGAAATTCGCATTATAAATTTAACCTTTATAATATTTATTATTTTAAATCATAAAAATAGTACATATATAACACATCCTTTTGACTGAAAAACATATTTAAAAATATTTAGCTATTTATGTATATTTTGTAGTAACACATAAAATCATAATTGTATATTCATTAGTTATTTAACAATAATTATTAGCGAAGTATAAAATTGACAAGTTTAAAACGTGTGTGATTGTTGTAATCTTTGATGTACATCATTACAAGTTAAACCATTTATGAACGTAAAATAAATGTGATTTTACACATATCAAAGATATTTAAATAGAATAAATATAATGTGAACGTCTTAATAAAAATACAGTTTGTATACATTTTAATATCAGACAATCATAACTGTATAATTTTACATTAAAAATTATATAATATTTTATCAATATAGTTAATTTGAATTTATAATTGAAAAGTATCAAATAAGTAATAATTATATAATAAAATGTACTTTAGTCAACAAAACCTGAGCGAAAAGACCTATACAAACTTAAATGAGTATTGAAACAAATAAATTCTGAGACATTTTTGTTAAAATTACTGAATAACAGAAATCATTAAACACCCAAATCAACTATAAACATATTCTTTTGAGATCATTTAAAAAAATATGCAATTACTCATAAACTTGTACTGTAAAAATAAAATTTAAACATTTAAAGAAGCTTATAATAAAGTAATATGTATAATTATGAAAATTCACAAGAATAATATACAAGAAACTATGACTAACTAATATACAGAGCTGCCAAATAACTTGTTCCCTACACATAAACTGTATGCAACTCGAGGATAAATGTGTTGAATATCAGCATGAATTCAATTCAATGAAAGTTAAATAAAAATAAAATAAAATGTGTTGACTTTATGAGTTTAAAAATTGTTTATTACTCTAATATAAATTTAAATTCACAAATATTTCTGTAGCAAATTTAATTGGTTTTTAAATTTTAAAAACGATACAAGTTTACTATATCACTTTATACAATTTATGTTTAAATCTTCTCTTATAATAAAATTATCCATTAAATATAATACTACTATTTGCGATATCCACATTGCACGTATTGTAATGTAAATAAAATTGCAAATTGTAGTACTTCATTTATGCAACGGTTGACGACCTTTCAAATTTTTATTCGCTTTGTACATGTATTAGATTGAATGATGTATTTGACTTAATGCAAAAATATGTCATGCAATAATAACACATTTTTAATAGTATTAACAGCAATGCTTATGAATACCACTCAAAATGAAATGATTTAAATTAATTTACAATACATCAAATATTTACAATGATATCAAACTGGAAAGTAATGTGTTATAATTAAAATATGCATAAACAGATTCTAGCTACTATAACTTTAATTTAAGATATCTCTTTATGATATTGCTTCTTATTATAAAAAGAAAAACAAAATAGATTTTTATTTAGCAGAAAGAATAACCAAACGAAGTGTATCAGACAAATCTGCTTACATTAATATACGAAGATAAGTTTGAAAGTAACTTTAACTTTTGTTAAATCAACAAATACTATTCATAGAATTCAAATGTAAAATGATTTTAGAAATGTACCTGATTTTGGAAGAATAATTTATTATATTATCTTTGTTGTATTATATAAGAATGTAATTGATTGGAATACATAATAGTAAAATAATTTAAAACCATAGCTACATATAAAATAAGTATAAAATAAGTAATTGATAGTTTAATTTTAATTGAAATTTATAGTACAATTTCAAAAACATTTATTTTGAATATTTTTATATCTTATAAGAATTTTTAAAAGTTTTATTACAAATGAATACAATAATTTTTACATTTATCTTGGTATATTTATTTTAATTATGATTTAAAATTTACCGAAAATTTGAGATTTGATTTTAAAAAAATATAGCATGTATGTAGTCATACATCAATTTGAAATGAATACATAAAACAATTGTGTGGTTATACATAAATTTCACTTAATTTACACAAATTATGCATGAACAATTTTTGTATTATGTATAATACCTTGAGTGTTACTTTGTTGTTTTTAAGATATTCCATCACATGTATATATATATATATCTGATAATTAATAATTATAAATAAATAAATAAAGTTATCATCATGTTCACTAACAAAAAATTATAAAATTAAACATTAATATTTTTACTTACATAATTCACTAATGATTCAAAAGATGAAAATTGATTTGAATAGTAGCGAACTATGCAGTAAGAAATAATATATAAATTTAGAAACTTAAAGAAACATAAATTTGCGTTACATAAAATGTAAATTTAAAGATATGTGATTTCATATCTTAAAGACACTAAAAATGATTAAAAGTTTGTTAGTTGATCTATAATGGCAGTTGGCAGTTTAGTTATATTCGATATGGATTAGACTGTGATACATTTATACTCTGCTTGCTATATAAGACTCAGCTGAATTTTTCAAATTAGAATCATTTTATATGAATTAATAATTGAATAAAACACTTTAAAACTGTACATCTACTACTTATAACATAATTGTGAGTAATTTCAACTCAACAAGTCATGAAATGTCAGCTTAGAATTAAGATTGATGTAAATTACCAAAATATTATGAATAATAGGCTCACACCGTAGTTAACTTTTTGTCAAAAATTGGCACAATATTGTACTTGTAGTGTGTAGTAAACACATATATAGAAACATAAACAGACTTAAAGTTATAACGATTATCACAAAGATTGCTTTTTGTTCTTACTTCTATTGTAAACAAATTATGACAAACTATTTTAATAAAAATAATGGCGTTACACGTGATTATTATTTACATAATAAGTTCTGATATTGATTAAGCTTGAATAGAGACAAACAAAAGTTTGGATTAGAATTTTACATTTATATATATTTTGGTTCTTGATGATGATTTAGAAAGTTGTTTTCGAATATAAAACTAAAACTGACCTATTCATCGATGTACAAAAGTTACATAATTATATATAATACGTATAAAATATTGTTTGTAAAAATTTTCTTGCTCATATTTGTGTATTTATGCACTACTACACGTATTATTAATTATCAGTCTTTGAGTATTTATCGCAAGTGGCCCGTGTGTTGTGAAAGATGTCGAAACGAACTGAAAACTACAGCTGAGTCTTAGGAAAATTTGTTTATATAATCTGTTTTAACGGAAGAAGATTCTGGCGACACGATCGTACACAAAAATTATAAAAATACGGTAACTGTGTGTTTTGGCTAACACTTTCAATTCATCATATTTCAACTTCTATTAATCATAAATTTGCAAACTTATGTACGGTGACTATTAAATGGATGACGAAGATTTCTACTTTGTTCTATTTCTTCTTTTCAATCCTTTCATCTTTAATCTATCATATACGCCCACTCATTTGTTAGTAATCACTTCTCAGCTACAATTTACATTCAACAAATTTGCAGAGGCTTTGTCAAAAAAATATGTATATATATATGTATATATCTACATATACATATATTTTTTGTCTTTCAAAAAGGCAATTGATTCATTGCACGAAACAAATTTACATCAAACTCCTTGCAAAATTTCGTTTGATTAAATTAAGTATTATTTTTTACATCACTGCATATTTGTTGGGCATTCACGACTAAGAGCGAAAACTAATCCGTTCCTCAATTTTCTTTACTCTTCAATTACTATTTTTTCCTTCTTCGAAAACTATTTTCATTATTCAAAGCAGATCAGGTATATCATATTTGCTTAATGGTACTTTTCTTATCACACATTTTAGAGCAACGTGCCTAAACTTTAATGAATTCTCTTTGAAGCAATTTATTACATTACCTACTCACATTTGCCGAAAAAATATAGATCACTTCATTTATCTTTCTTTTTAGTTTAACGCAGTCCGTAACAGTTTTCCTCATTTCTCGCATTCAGTTTCCTCTTTAAATTTTAACTTTAATTTGTCTTCATTTTCTTTTCCGTTTATTTTTCTTTTTTTTTTTTTTTGCAATGAGTATACCCATTTGCTCATTCATCCGTTCGCTTAGCACCCGTCAATTTCAGCCTTCCAGTATTACGGGGAAAGAATGTCTTTGAATGTCTGAACTAATTTAGCGCGAATTAAATTTATTTATTTACTAATTTCATTATCAACCTCTTACTTATTAAGCAAGCAATCGATGAAAACTCGGATGCAAAATTCACACAAATTGAAGGCTTCAGTGATAGGCAATTTTGTATTTAATTATTCAGTTCAATAAAGTGAAAGCAAAAAAAAATGTATTCAAAACATTCCTTTTTATGTTACCGAAAATCATGATATAATATGAAATACAAAATTAGTATATAAAATATCACAGTAAAGCATTGTTGAATCTTGTTTTATCATCTCTAACATTGTCACAAAAATAAAGAAACTAAAATTACGAACTTTAATTTGTACAATTTAATTTTGTCACGTTATTTTTACAATTTTATTCTTCAATAAGTTTATGTAATTGATTACTTATCTGTTAATCGTTTTCAATATTAAAAAAATATTTATAAATTTTATTATAAAAAATTTGTAATTAAATTTTGTAGCTTATTATATATTAACAAATATTTGTAATAAATATATTTAAATATATAAATATGATTAAAAAAATCAGTCTTATCACATATATCAAACATTCTTTCAATGCAATGTTTCAAAACACTTTCAATTAAATCAGTTAAGAATGCTTTAATTATCAACATATGGGTTATCACATACAATATTTTCATGAATTAAACACAATGTTTAATCAAAAATATACAATTATTCGAATCGTAATTGCAATAACAAATATAATCAATAATTACATTACTTGATAAGTCTTACGTTTATATTGAATTAAATTATTCGATATAAAGTCATTTTAAAAAGGATCATGCGTTTAACCAAAAAACGCAATATATATATATACACAATTGACCAGACATTCAAAACACTCTTTCTAAACATAACTCGTCAAAACAATCAAGATAAAAAGTTATGGCGATAGTTGAAAGAACATTTTTTAAACGATCTTCTTCCAAATACCGTCTATACTTTTAGCGCATTCTGTATACCGTCTCACTTTCTAGTAATGTGTTTTCCATGCCGCAACATATTTCACGTTGATTCATGCTTAGTTAAAAATTATTAACAAAAGTAGTTATAACACTGAACAATTGTTTATTTCAAATCTTCCATGAATTCATTATTTGCCAATGACTTCTTGATCCTGAGCGCCGTCAGCCTTGCCGCTGCATTGTGATACCAACATTCTTTCATTACTTTTGACATAACTTCAAGTGCCTAAAAAGCAACATTAATAATGTAATTCAGTGACGATCTAAATTGCAAACAATAACGCTAACGACTGAAATGAAAATCGCGCGCGCTAAATTTGCTATCGATTTGCTTGAAATAAATAAACAACGTTTGTTTGGCAAAAATTGATTACGCCAATTTGTTCGAGCGAATGGATTCTTACTTTAACTGATTGCCATCGATTTGGTATCGTAGGTCGCAGTTTATCTATACAAACGACCTTTCGCATTTCTTCAATCGTTGGATCAGAGGGTACCACATCATAAAACGGAAGCTGATAATCATCGTGAATTCCACTGACATTACACCTCCTCGCAATTTCCCAAAAAATTAGACCAAGAGCGTACACGTCGGCTCTTTTAAAGGAATCGAAATGATTCATGTTTATCGTCTCCTCCAGCACCTGCAAATAATGCGCAAAAACACAGCATTATATTATATTTAATTATAAATACCGTCTAACGATCGCACCAACGCAAAATGTCTAAAAAATACCTCGGGCGCCATATACCGCTTAGTGCCGACCCTGTTGTTCAGCTGTATGTCGACGGTATCGGTGATGACATCGTGTCGGACAGCGAGACCGAGATCGCCAATCGCGCAGGTACCATTAGTCTTGACTAAAATATTTTTCGACTTGAGATCCCTGTGCGCGATAGAAGGTTTGCCTTGCGTCCCAACGATTTCCATATGAAGATGCGCCAGGCCCGTAGCTATCGACAGGGCCATGCGAATCATCCCATTGGAATCCACCGTCAGTCTGTTCAGGTAGTCAAACAGGGAGCCTTTCTCATGGTAATCCGTGATAAGCCAAAGTTGCGTCCACGTTCCGTTATCTGCAAATCGCAAGCCCGAGTTTAATCGAGATATATATATATATATACTTAAAGCTAGACGCACACGCCATTACAAGCGTGCTGCGACGAAACAAATTATTTTCATTCAGGTTCCATCACACGACTCAATGACCAAATCGGTTATTAATCAGATAAAGCCGGATTCTATTAAACGGACATGAATATATATCGACGATACCTTTGTTGTCTGCTGCAATGAAGCCGAGAAGATTGTCGTGGCGCAGCATCACCGTCTGATAGATCTCGGCCTCTCTGAACCAGGACCTCTCCTCCCGCGAGCTGAAGATCTTCACGGCCACGTTTTCTCCGCGCCAACGACCGCGCCAGACCTCGCCGAATCGACCCTTACCTATGGTTTCGACCAGCTGGATCTGACGCGCTATGCTCCGTTGAACCAGAAGTGGCAGACCTACTTAAGATGGAAAATACGCGAACGTCAACTTACGGCTAATAATAACGCCGATTGTTTCGCGTTTGGTTTCGTTCGTTACGGGTTAAAGGTCAACGGAACCGAGTGTAATACAATCATATTTACCCGAGCCACTGCCACTGGTCGTCATTTCCAGTATGTCCTTGATGGTGACACCGCCGAGGATCGGTCGGTCGGGTGCCTCCAGCGAGTCGTCCGAAAAAATGGTGCCGAAAAGCCTGGTCGGTCTCTGCTTTGTCATGTGCACGTGGTAGATGGCCATCACGACCACGCAAATTGCACAGATCGGTACCGATATTGTCAACGCCATTTTCCACGTGTCCCAACTCGCCTTGCCGCCATTCTTTGACGCTTAACGGTCAGAAAAGGGTGTACGATTAGAGTCGCGGAGGTCAAGTTGAAAAAAAGATTAATGGAAATTGGCACGCTACGTGCTGTTTGCGTCTACGGATTAAAAGCATAAACAGAAGCGAGTCTAAATGACAAGCAAGAAAGTATGCGAGCTCAAAACACACTATCAAAATGTCATGAAAAATGAGTACGTTTGTGTATATGCAGACGCGGAAACGGATGGTTCTGGAAGCAAAATTGTGGTCAAATGGTTCTGCCAATTAAGCAGACATTGTGGTTAAACCGGCGAAATTGATAGTCTAATCTAATTGTTTGAACACTTTCACTCTTATATAGTCTTACCTTGATATTTATCGACACCTTGGATCCATTATCTAGTACTGAATGTGCGGTTAATACAAAATAAGGTGACAAACAGTTTTCAAAATAATACATAAAACAATCATTGCATCAAAATCAGCATAAACGTTAATCAAAAAAGTAAGGCTCGATATGAATTGAATTTGTGCTATTTATTATGTCATAGTAAAAAGACATTCGTCAAGACGGGTTGTTTTCGTAGCGTACAAACAAACGGCGCGCTGGATATAAACATACGTCAAGTTCAAATGACCTTGCTTAAATTGTTTGTATATTGACTTTGCTACGCCAAACGTGTAAACAATACGAAACAAACAGCGTCACCCCGGGAAGGTCATCGGTGTTTTGTTGATGTTTATATCACGCGGGCGTTGTTTCTGTCGTTTGCACCAAAACAACGCACTTGAAACAAAAATATTGCTACTCGGAACGTCGTACCTTACGGATTATATGAAATGCTTTATTAAAGCAACCACAAAACGATAGAATAATTAATAAAATAATGAAATATATATAACGGCAAAACATCCAAATTTGCGGCACGCAGTCCAACGATTACGTATATTAATTGTTCAATCAACACGTTCATTCCAAATGAAAGAGGATTATTTTAGAACGATATCATTGTTAAAACCTATTATTGAATAATCATGACGAGCGGCGGGATTGGAATGTTCAAGTTGGAATCACTTTTTGTAATTAATCAATTAAGCATGCATATCTCGGGAGATGATCATCCAGCAATGCAAAGTTTCAGTTCGTTAAATCTCTCATGCTGGCCTTCGTGGCGAATAAATGAAAAATACGATGAAACAATGCTCTCAGCAACACGCATGATGACGACTGTGAATGATACGGTCGATAAACAGCCCCGAGCATTGTGAAGTCCGCGAATTACCCTTGCCGACGAGCGAAGGAAGAAGAGGCGAAACGTAAAATAACAGCCGACCATCATTATCAAGTAAACCGTTGATTGGCTGAACAGCGTGATTTTGACCTTCCGGCAATTTTACTGACCAATACAATTGCAGCGATGATTGCTGTTTTCAATTTCGAAAATTTGCTTCGTGCCGTGCTCTCGTTGAAACGCCGCTGTCACCTTTGACTTTTATCTGACATACGCGACTTCGCGTTTCTGATTTTTGGCTTCGCAACAATCAATTCGGACAACGAAGAAGCAACGCGCGATTCGGCAAGTGGGCTTAATTGACTAATCGAACGGCATAGTTCCTCCTCTCATCGGCCGAGTCGTTGGCATAATGAACGATCCCCATAACAATAAAAAATAAATATAATAAACGATGAAATAATGGGAATGGCCGAAGCTGGCCCAACATTCCACTGAAGCATTCGTACACAGTCGACGCTCGCGACTTTCTCCAACAACTCATTCACTGCAAAGATTAATATCATCATTATTTTTAATCGAATCTCGCGAAACTCTAATTTCGCATCACTTCCGTTGAATTTAAATCGAAATTTATTTTTAGCCACGCCAGACATCGAGACGCTCTTAATATAGACGAAGCACTTGTTGCAATTCAGAAACCAGTTCGAATTTATACCGATTCGGCATTTGTCCGCTTTTCGGACACTAAATCGCAACTTTCGTTTCAAAACGTGTCACGGAGGAACCTGATTCAAAGATGTTTGTTTGTCCAAGTGCCAACTCGAGTGCAAACAGATTGTTTTGTATTCATTGTATTGATTAGAAAAAAGCAAACGATCAATTCGATTATATCTGATCGCGTATATCATATCTCAATGCACGAATTATCATTCTGGATCGAGTAACGTGGGTTAATCACCCTTCAATTGTGTACACGTTTTGCTCGTAACAAATTTTAACGCTTATTTACAGGGTTTAGAAATATTCAAATTCAACAAGTTAACACACCCGACTTTAAATGGCAAACATCTTTAATTTAGATAACGTTATATACTATTATAACGAAGGAGAATGAATAATCTTTGCAGTATCTTTAACCTCGGCGTTATATTAATTTATACCTCCATTGAGGTGGTCGAAGGAAGTTTGATCTGCCGAGATATTTGATGGAAGAATTGGCTTCACATTGCGGTTACAGAAATCTGCTTCATTGCAACAAGAAATGACGTACTCAACATCTCCTGACCCGTAGAAAGTATCATTATTGTTGCACCAATACGAATAGTCAGGATCCGGAAAGAACATTATCTTATCGTTACACCTCAGAACAACAATAAATGAAGA
>JABFQC010005005.1:0-12072 GCA_022817085.1 Psilanteris sp. ZL-2020 | reverse complement strand
TAAATATTTAATACATTAAAAACTTTTAGCGTGCTCATATCCGTTAACTTCATAATTACAAAATGAGCTCCTCTTTCCTCGATACGCAAATCCAATAATCGTTCATCAAAATCAACAATTTTACACAAAATGCATGCAGATTTCGCAGTTCATCCGAATTAATCGATTGACCTGAATTTCGCGTCCCATTGACTGAAATAATACGCTTTGTTTCTTTATCGAAAGTTGTACATTTGTGCATGAAACTCGTTTTTTCACTTGTTAAGAGATCAAAATTATGCGAATGCTTTGCGTGAAACATCAACCGAGTGTAAATGAAATCGACCTATTTGTGGGAACAATGCGAATGAAGCAAGCAAGGTGTCGACCGTATGACGTCGCGACTGCTGAGCAAACGGAAGTAATAAACCAAAATATCTCGCTTTTCAGTGATCATGAAGTCAGGTCAAATGGGTGATAACGTAGTACTTACACCAGCAAATATGCAATAAAAATGCAAAGCTTCGACAATAAACATTGCTGATAAAACAACGAAACGCGCTGTATAATGCGCGCTTTATTCGAGCACAAATTTTTCGACGCTGTAATTGGCAGTGCGAGGAACTAATTAATTGTCATTTTATGATCCCATTTATTTCCTAAGATTTGACTAGAGGTGTTCGCTTGAAAAACTTTAATCGGTTTTTTAACGATCACTGTCCCGAACTAATTAGATTAATGATTATGATAAGGTTCGGGGGGGAATTGATGAGATCCGAGGACCAACATATTTTCGACAAATTAAAGATAATTTGATATAACGCGCTCAAAATTTATGTAGTACCGTCTTTATGATCGAGACGCATTTAAAAGTCAAATGGTCGCTGTTTAGGGATGGCCCAGACGTGTAACTTTGACTGTTTTACTGTTATTATATTAAATAGATAGTACTCTACAAAAGAACCATTAGAAATTAATTTGGAAGTAAAGTGCCAATCTGATGAAACACATACGTGTACTTTAACGTCTAAATATTGCATTTATTTTACGTTTTTAAATTGTACACTGAGAAAAAATTACATAGTAAGATCTACTTAAAAGTGTAGTTAACTAGTATCATAGCCATTAAATTCAGATAAATTAACTGTGAGATTCAGTTTCGGTTAAAATAACTATAATTTTAAGTTGTAATGCGTCCGAAACTGACATTTTTAACTGAAACAATTGAAATATTCAGTGCACTGAGAAAAATTTCTATTAAAAATTACTATGCCAAAACAGTATTCTGATGCGATGTTTGTCAAGACGTAAAAATTACCCCGAAATATCGTAAATATTACTTCGATTTCTCTATATTTTTTCTGTGCTTTAACGGTAATCATTCTTTGTTGACAAACATCGCATCAAAGTACTGTTTTAGCACGGTAATTTTTATCAGAAATTTTTCTCAGTGTGCAATTAACTGAATTTGATAATTCAAGTATCATAATTGGCTGCCATATTCTATGAAAATATCTAATCTTTTCAGTTGAATTAACTAATTATTTTCGGTTATGGCCTACTTTACTGAAAATTTAGTTAAATTTACTGAATATACTATTTATTCTCTGAATATATACTGAAACAAATTTCTATTAAAAATTAGTGTAAAAAACATAGTACTTTGATGCGATGTTTGTCAACAAAGAATGATTACCGTTAAAACACACTAAACATATAGAGAAATTAAAATATTGTTTGATATTTACGGGTCATTTTTATTTGTTGACAAACATTACATCAGAATACTGTTTTGGCACAGTCATTTTTAACAGATTTTTTTCTCAATGTATGAATGTTGCATTGTGTGATCGTAATAAATATATACAGTGTTAAGTATAATGAAAATAATCGTAATTCCTATAAAAATCTTATTTATACAAACAGATTTTAGAATAATGTCTTTCGTAAAACAACAGAAATTAACGTTAATATTATAAATTAACTACAATTATTAACGCCGTAAATCAATATCATTTCATGTTCAATTATACTATTCAATTATAGACTGCTAAATAAAAAGCATTTATTAATTATTGACTAATACAATTATCAACAGAATGTGTCATTTTTTCATGGAATACTGTCAGAGTGAATAAATAATTAATAAAAAAAACTTATTATCCTTTCGATAATACATCAATTTATACAACAAACATATAACCATTGTAATATTAACATTTTAATATTCCTCATACTTTTAATCTTACTTTTTATACGGCTCAGAAATATCTCATTTATTAACATCCGATATATATGTGCTTATATATTAAATGCTTATGCGTAGATTTAACAGCAATCATATAATATGAATATAAATGCTCTCATATATGCGTGAATGCATACATTTGCGTATATATAAATTTACTTATATCTGTTTTTACGTATGTATATATATACATAAATATCTATCATATCTATTCTACATTCATTTCATAATACACCTGAAGCATATAATAGAATACTGATACAATTAATTAGCAAAAACTATGCAAATATGAATGATACAAAATGTAATGACAGTATATGCAGTTATAAAAGCAAATTTAATTTCCAGATAACTGTAAATGATGTGATATCCGTAATTTTTACAACACGTTATAATTCAAGCCAATACATAAATATGTAACTAAATCAGCGTTAATTGCAGGTCTATAATAAAAAGCACGGGTTTTCAATTAATAAAGAAAAAATTGAATCTAAGGACATGCACGATTCGTCGCGCAGAATCCAGACAGTATTTTGTACATTTCACGCATCATGAAATGACATCGGACACGTAGTACGACAGCCAGTATCATAGTTTGTATCCCGCTATTAGTAGTAGATGATGGTGGTATTCAATCGGCCGCAACAAGATCATCTTGCTGGATTAATGAGCAGCAAAAGCATCCATTGCACGGTCATCCCCCCTTCTTTGTATCGCCCTGTCTTTGACCGTGTGGTGGTTGACCGTTTTCCGTTTCAAACTGCATTTCGATATTCACGTATGAGTCACTGCAGCTGATCGAATCACGGACCGGTTTGTTTCGGTTCATAAATGGATAGCCGTGATGAAGCTTTATTGTATATTAATACATTTTTTTTATCACAGCCAAAGTTAAAGTACACGTTTTCAACAAGTGACCATCGTGCTGGGAATGACCTCGGATCACCATTTTGTACTCAGTGCGGTACAATATTTTAATGATTGACCAAAACAAAAAACAACAGAAACCATGTACGATGACAAATGTTTTATTGCAATGCGTATTTAGAAGATTCTTTATCAATTTAAATATCCCCGCTGACAGAAATCATAGTACTGAGAATTAGACTGTTGATTTATTTTGGAATAATAATTTTGTATGGGGAACACAATGTTGTAGTTGAGTTTATTGTATGGAATAATAAGTGAGTTGAGATATGTCTATGGTTCATATAACTAATTGATAAATTTTATTGATTATTGATTTTATTTTTTTTAATTATAAATGTGTTAATTAAAACATATATATTGGTCACTGATATAAATAAAACTATAAATAAAACAGTAATCGTATTACCCTGTGGTGGGATTTGAACTACGAATCTATATCTATGAAATGCATTGACAACAAGTTCTCGATGCTTCAACTAAAAAAATTTTCCGTTGCACTGAAACTATACAATTAATTCAAATGTTATATATATAGTCTTATAGTTAAATGATTGATAAAAAGAAATTCGTTGCATAGCAATATCATTTACATATGAATCCATTTAAAAACTACATTATTAACAATATATTAAAAAATTACGTTCAAAAAATATGCTTTGTCAATTCGACTACATTTTAATTGTTTCAAAAAACACATAATAGTTTTATTAATAAACGTATTTAAATACACTCTTAAAACGATCCTTTTGTTTCAAGATTTTATAATTTTGAACACAGATTAAAAAAGGACACAAAATACAAACTCATCGTATAAACAAATAAAATAGATTTACTCCCTTGACTTTGTTTATTTTGTGTGTTTATATGTTTTCTGTTCTTTTTTAATTTGTTCAAAAATATTAAAGTTTTACGTCAAATGGATTATTTCTAAGAGTGTAGGAAATATATTTAAATATATATAAATCAATAATTTTGTCATGTTTGAAAGTATTAACAAATATAATCATTGAATTATACTACTAAACAGAAGAAATGGCAATCGGCCGTTTTCTGATTAAAATTAAATAACCAATTTTGTGTCGTTGATGTGTTCTTCAACGATAATTATTATTGTTTGCTAAGCTTCGGCGCGAACATGTTTGCACGTTGTTTGAAAAAAAGTAGATAATAGTTCTTCAGGGGATTTATACTGACACGCAATGTGTTGCATGACCGATTACACGCAGCAGAGTGAAACTCGAGGTATGTATTGTTGATCGAAGTTGCACGTGTCGCGCAAAGGCGGTGCGATTCTTTGTTTGACCTATCTTGCACTTTCGTGCCCTTTTGTCACATTTATTGTTTCATGCACCAGTTCGAAAACGTAAAATTACGTACACTTCTATACGTTTAATCTTAGATGCCTACATACGACAAGAAATGAATGCTCGTTCGCATTCTGGGTCATAAAAATAAAAAATAAGAAAAAGAGATTTTCAAAGACCCCGGGGTCCAATATGCAATATTTCAGAAGGTGAAAAACTTTGCCCCGTTACGAACTTTGCATTTTATAAATTTGGAACATTTTCGAAAAATCGACTCGTAAACAATCGAGTAATTTACGAAGCGAGTCGAAGGTCGATTGCTTAGTGGGCAGTTTCTTTCACAATTGAGCCATTCAAGACACAATTCATACAGTTTGAGTAACTTTAAAGTTCCTTGCAATATTCAAAGTCGATATTGATTCGCACAAAAATATCAAAAACGGTATTTTACACGACGAAAGTATAGCGCTCGACAATGTATTTGTGTATATGGAATAATCTTTACAATATTCATACTCTGAGAGAAATTTGGTAGTAAAAATTAACACGAATTATGTGAATTGAGCATTACGATTGACAAATGATAATGTTTAACATTTTTTGTGCGATTTTTAACACCTTTTGTATTATATGTAACATATTTATCATATTTTCTATTTTGAACATATTTTATCCAAAATTTTAACAACAAAATTTGTTAAAACTTATCATTCTTCAATCGTAATGCTTAATTACCATTATTCATGCTAATTTTTACTACCAAATTTCCCTCGGTGTATACACAACACATGGCACTTGAATGAAAATTATTATTATTACAATAATAAAAATATTATTTATCAAATTAAATAGTTTACCTAACTATTCTTTTCCTGCCAAACGAATTTACGAATTATTTAATTTAAAAATTAAAAATTAACCCCCAACTGATATTTGTTCAATTATAATAAATTATAATTACAGAATCGCTGTTATTATTATTTTGAAATTAAAACGTCTACAGAAATGATTATAATAAGTCGTTTGTCACGCATTTTTCATAAGGAAATGGTCGTGCGTATTTTTTTTTAACTTTGACATGTCAATGGCGTCGAGAAAGGTTTTCTTATTCTTAGCATAAAATAGCGAGTGGTGTAGTAAAGTTCGAAGGAATACACACACCGACTTCTACCTGCTGCTCTACTCATCCCGAAGGAAGTAGTCGATAAAACTGGTTTGACGAGTGTCGGGGACCTCGCAGCAGGCTCGTCTTGTGTGTTTGGTCGAGTCTCGGTTTCTCGTCCTTCGAGCTCGACGGTCTGACCAACCACCGGACGCCAACGTTATACCTTCCTACTGTTGGCACCGTCATCGACACTGTTCATGTGGCCGCACAATGGAAATGAGAACTAATGGCCATCGCTGCTTCCTCGCGAAACAAAGCCTTGCGCAAATTTTACCTCTAATATAAACTTGATTAATGTTCTTGGGACTTTCCATAATTGAACTCCGAATTGACACCAAGTTTTTATCTGTAATCCTGCCACAACAATGCCAGTCATTTTTAAAGTTCAAATTCTTTTAGTTTATTCTTATCTGTTTTATTATATTTATATATGTATATATATATATACTGAGAAATATAAATGACGAAAAATTACTATTTATTTTCTTAATTTGGAATCATAAGAGAAAAATCATAATATTTACTATTCTTAAAAGTAATGTATTATGATAAAGTAGTATTTTTCGACGTAAAAACGTACTTTTTCCTTTTAAAAACAGTAAATATTATTCTTTTTCTTTTATAATTCCAAATTAAGGAAATAAATGGTAATTTTTCGTAATTTATTTCTCTCAGTGTATAATTACAAAATGTTTGTCAGCTTAACGAACGTGTATTTAAAATTTTATTTTTGTTACGCAAAATTATTTCAATTCTCATGACACATAAAGCACGTGGATATTTTAAATTCATTAAAAATAATTATAATCTGTAATTTTGTATAACATTTTTCCTGATTTTAATTCGCTTTTAAAATATTTATTCCTTGTGAATACAATTAATGTCCATTATAATAAACATTATTCTTGTTTTATACATTCCATATAACGATTAAAGTTATTTATTCCCTTTTATTCACTTTTATTGCATACATATATTTAACAATTATTTAATACGAATAGTTAATATGATATTAAATGTATAACCGTTCGGTTTTATCCGTTTAAAAGTCAGGGGAAATTAATAAAGGAAACGCGAAATAAAAGAAATATTCTATTACACATATTTTTATGGTACAATTACGGAATTCGCCGGTTACAAATATCGGTACAAATTTATGAAAAGTCTGTTACGCGTGTTTATGTCTTGGTCGAAGTAATGCTTGTCCAAGATAGCCATTCCTAATTTAGAATCGCGATATATCATTACGTTTATAGTGATATATCGCGGATGCAAGATATTTATATAGCTGGCTGTGATATAAAGGTATTAAAAATTTCCTATAAATTGTTTCGTCGTAATCTGAGAAATCTTTGCCGACTCGGACTTTATAGCTATCTGTTAGTGGCAAGTAATACTGGCTTGGCATAGCCCGGCGCCAAGGAAACGGTGCGTACTTGACACACAAAAGGTGGATGCAAGTCATGTGAGAAAATCCCCGCTATATACGAAATGGACACCACTTGTCCGGTCGTCACAAGTGCCCGTGATATCGCGGACTTATCAACTAACGGACATCTAATCAGCGACAAAGATGCATTGTTACGCCGGCACTGACTGATTGCAACAAGCACGTCGTCCAAACTCTCGGTATTTTTTATTACTTCAGTTTCTTTTCTTTTGACACATTAATATACGCAGCAAAAACGGTTTAAAAATACGCCGTTTCTTCGGATATATATAACCGTCTGTAGTTTGGTACACAAACATTTAATGCGAATATAATAAATAATGATTAAACGCGAGCGCGTGAAGCTGGTATTAATTTTTTGGGATCGGACTAAAACGCGGATGAATTTAATTTTTAAGAACAAATTGTTGTTATTGTTCACGTTTTATGGGTTTCTTGTTAAAAAACAATAATTAGACATGAAAGTGCAACTACAATCCAACGAGGCATCGTATAACATGAAATATTTGGACATAAAATTGCAAAATTGTTTTCCAGCTAACACGCGATACAAGCGAAAATTGGCGGATATGTTATTTGATGCCGTGCATCGAAAATCCCCAGTCGACGCGGCATTTGAATTTCAAATAATTGTAGAACCGCAGTAATTAATATATTGTAAAACGGCATTGAATTTCAAAGAGAAAGCGAACCAATTCCAATGTATCGTTTTGATTAACTATTACGTCAAAGTCGGTCTAAGCTTCAGTTTAGATTTTTTCGCGCGTTAGTAAAATAATTGGCCTCGTTGAATTCACGTTTTACTGCGACATTTCGACGTAAATATTAGGCAGAGTCACGCGATGGTTCGGAGAAAATGAAACTTTAATTTGCATAAGCTCTAACTAATCTGAAAACCTTCAACTGTTTTAATAATATTTGATAACTGGAAAATCGTATTGGCACAACGTAAAAAATAAAAAAATAACTCAATGGCCCTTCGTTTATGTACAAAAATCAGTTAAACGTAACAATTGGTTACGAAACATAAAATATATTATTGAATTTTATTCAAAGGTAACGAGACCAGCTGTAATTGTACGCATTCAAAAATAATGTTTGCAAATAGCGAAACCACTCGCGAAGCAAATTACAATGCTAATTGAAAGTATTATTATTATTTAATATAAGAAGGACACGTTCGAAAACAAAAACAAAAGTGTGTGACTTTCATAGCCATAGAATACGCAGAGTATATATAATACATAAACAAAGTTTACATAACATGTTTATGTTTACAATATTTCTCTGTCAGTGTTTATATTTTTCTTTGCTTTGTTTATTTTATATTTCCGCTGTAAATTAATAATAGAGACGCAGTTTCGGCATGCTAGTTACACGTTCAATAACCATTAATTAAACTGACTAATAATTAGTTAAACATCTCAAACAATATATGGATAATTTTCGGACCGCACGAATAACAATAAAAACATTCGGTAAAACAAATAACTTTCGATAAAAACAAATATGATTACTCGGCTTTAAATGTGAAATCTACGGTTGGCAGAGAATCATTCAAGACGTAATTCTCCATCGGTTTCAAACGACTTATGGTTATGCCGTTATGGTGTTTGCACAATATTATCCCTCTATTAATCAGGATTTCACTAACGCCAAAAGCAAATGCTGCACACGTGCCGAATTTCGCTTCTCCTTTTACATTGCATTAAATACCGCTGCTCTCACTTTTTTGACACTAAAAACCGACGACACAGTTCAGCTCGTGTTTGCGTGTAAGGAAAACAAAAATTGTAACTTACGATCTTTGCCATTCAAAAATGATTAAGGATTGAACTTAGTCCGCTTATCGTAAAAACTCACCTGAAACAAAGAAATAAGGATCGTTATTTTTGAATTGCCTGAAATTCAAGACGTAGTATGCGCTTTTAAATACTCAGGTTTCGTTGAAGGAAATAGCGTTTCAAATATAATATCGATGTGAGTATTTTAATAAATGTTATAACGTGAACACAAAATGCGATTGCGTTTAAACAAATTATAGCAATATATTGTTCAGAGTAATTGTTTTTGTTATCAAACTGACTTGCACGCTACCGTTTTTCGGTTGACGCAAATTTAGTTTTTTAATTAAAACCAGTTTTTAGACCCAAGATTCTACGAGCAAGAATCCTTTGTCGGAACAAAAACTTAACGTAATTGAATTCAAAATTAAATCAACGGATTATTTTGTTTAAATTAAACAGCGACTTTAATTGCACCCAGTTTCTGATAATGCAATACGAAGTATCGGTGACTTTGATATCCTACATTAAAAAGCGCTGCTTATGTAACAACATCTTAGAATTTTGTACTCGTGCGGCATATGGAGATAATGTTTAGTATATATTACATATACTAAACATTGCATTGAGTACATATTAGATTTGATCATTTTATTATATAATTAACTAGAAATGCAATTATACAAACATTCTTGTGCAATTTAAGATACTTTGTAAAATATGGTAATGCAACAACCATTCCCAAGAATGTAATATATATGTAATACTTAAATCGAACATATAATACATATATACAATACGAAGCCAAATTTCAGGTGCAGAAGCAAAGTTGACGATGAGATTAGTGAAAAGTTTCTTCTTCAAATGCGTTTCTTAATGCATAATGAGATTTTGTTATCGTAATATTTAAGAAAATGGCGCACCTAAAATATATGAGCGAATGTCGAAGATGTGCTCAAAGATTACTCCAAGGATCCGCCGCACTCGGATATATACGTGTTTCGGTTTATATACACTTTCGGGCGTTTTCGACCGAAAACTCCCGATAACATCAAACAATGTTGACTCCGATTCGGCTTTGCACATTTCATTGCAAATGCGCCGCGATGCAACACTGATCGCTTGTTATGAAATTTTAAAATCAAATCCAGCAAGCATACATCGCCGTCCGATTATTTTTAGAATTTGTCATAAATCGTCGTTTTATAGCGCACAGAATTAAGTTTTCATTATAAACTCGTCTTCCGAATAAAGGCAATACGCGTCTGAAATATGGATGCTGTGTGTTTGTTAACCTCAATTTACGATCAATGGCTTGTCAGACGGAATTGAATTTATTACAGTATTTACGAATTTGACTTGGCAAATCGGCTTTCAAGATCTAACTTTTGAAACTGCGCATCCCGGCCGGGAAAATAGCGGATCCTTCGAAATTATTAACGCGGGATAAAAGTATAACGGCCAAAAAGCGCAATAAGATCCGAGTGTTGACCTCCTTCGAATCTCGCGAAGCTTCCCGAACTTATCATTATGGAACTGATATCTGCGCTGCCAGTTGCCGTCACATTGGCGAACTTTTCCGGCTTAAATATACACGATGTCAACATTCGCATTAATGCAATTACTTTGTTTTTTCTCGGCCGAGCGGCAAACTTCATCGTAGACTATTTCGAAATCCAAACACACTCAAGTTTCAGTTGACGACTAATATAACTTTTGACGTTACTTCGCTATAAATTTACAATGCTATCAAATCGCCGTTTCATTAATGAATTTGAATTTTCTAACCTTGGTATTAAATTAAATTACGGCGTTTATTTGGGTGCACGCGCGCGTAACGTGTTTCCGAAAATGTGCATAGTTTAATGTCACGCATTAAACAATCCCGAAGCGGGTATAAATTAAACGCACCCGGAGTGTTTATGGCTGAATAATTGATACAGCGTGGACCGAAGCAGATTTTTCAACTCGCGAACCGATTAGAAATTGTTTTACGCAATGCATCAAGATCGGCGCCGTATCTTATCTTGTATTTGAGTTTTATAATATTAAACAGTAGTTAATGTTTTGCTTTAACCGTTATCAATATAGCAACAAGTTCTGCGACTTTATACTATATAACTTTATCGCAACTTGGATTTTACAGCGCGTCTATTTCGGATAGTTGGCGAAGTTTGGTCAACGGCATAATACCAAATAGCCAAATGTTACATCATTAATGTTAACGCAAACGTTGAAGATATTATCGCGAAATATCGCTGATTGCTCGTTGATAAAACACGGCCATATTGGTTATAAACGTTTTAATTGCCGCTCCGTTGAACGACGCGCGGCGCGACCAAGTTTTTCGCCTTGAAAACTCGATCGCGGTTTATTTTAATTTGCACATTTTCGTACGACGGAGTTGGTGAAATTGCACGTACATGTACACGGTCCAACACACGTGTAATATATGCAAGTCGATGCACGGTAGGATCGTGTAATGGATGTGACTCGTGTCGCGATGCCCTAAGAGCGTCTTGAGGTCGTTTCGTGAGCGACTAGCGTTATAAATTGCCGCATGAAATCAGTGGAAAATAGAATACAACGTATATTTCAAATGTCAGATGGTGACTTTACGAAAGTGGCGAATCCGGGAGTTGCTTTTGTCGCGCGACCCTTTTTACTTTTTTTCAGTCGCCGGTAAATGCGCTCTTATCACTGCAAATTGTACGAAATAAATTGTAATGAGAAGGCGGCCCTTTTTCACGCGGTCCAACAATATGAAACGCTTCGCGGGTTGGTTCGTTCGTCGGTTGGCCTCGCAATCGCGCCATTTAATATCGAATAAATGACGACGCGTTACCGATTATCGGAATAACGAATACGCCGCGCTCAAAGCCAGTGCCGGGCATTCGTTTCTGCGGACTTAATTAATAGCGCCATTAAAAATGCACGCGACTTAAAAAGCTGCTTTTGCGCGTTTAAGGAGGTTATTTAGTTACACACTCGGCGCTTTTGTTGGCTTTAGCGGCTCTTTATTATTTTCCCGTTGTCTGCGTCTTCCCGTGGATCACCATTTAACGGAACGCGCGAGCCTCGGTTGGCAATTTCGCTCGCATATTTCCACTCGTCGACCACTTCTATTCGTCTTGCTCATCCCTCAATAATTTGTCAGCGACTTTGGTGTTGTTTTTTTAGCGTCGCGTAAATATGTGTATATATATATATAT